>JAODAL010008114.1:0-120233 GCA_025379985.1 Phyllomedusa bahiana
CCTCCCGGGGCCCCCCCGGGGGGGGTTGGCATTCCCCCCGGCCCGCAGGGGCGGGGGGGCCTTTTTAAAATTTAACCGGGGGCGCAAGAGTAGCGCTGGTGCGCTACTCTTGCGCCGCCGGACCGCTCCTACAGGCGGGTTTCAGCCCCCCGCAAACGGCCCCGCTCACCCGCCCCCGGGCCCCCCGTGCGGGGAAAGGGGGCAGGAGGGATCGCTCCCCCTCCCCCCTCCCCCTGTTTTTACGGGGCCGGGGGGGTGGCCCCCCCGCACATTTAAATTCAGGGGGCGAGGGGGAAGTGACGCGGTCCCTTTCAGGGAGTGACCGCGGGTGTCTCCACTTCCCCCTTTCGCCGCTGAAGAGATCGGTCGGGGCTGGCAAACGGGTGGAGGACTTTAAGGTAAAAGGGGGGTTTAAATTTTTTTTAAATTTTTTTTAGCTTTGGGGGGGAATACCTGGCAACGGGAGGGCAACTACCTGGCAACAAAGGGGGGGCTCAACCCCGGGCAAAAAATGGGGGGATCACCTGGCAACAATTTGGGGGCCCCAAAAAATTAAAAAACCCGGAAACCCCAAAGGGGGGCACTCCCTGGCTAACAGATTTGGGGGGACTACCCGGCTAACGATGGGGGGGACCCACCTGGCAACCCGGGGGGGACTACCTGGGAACAAAAGGGGGGACTACCTGGCTAACAGATGGGGGCACTTCCTGGCTAACAGATTGGGGGGATAACCCGGGTAAAAGATGGGGGCACTACCTTTGGAAAAAAAGGGGGGACACCTGGGAAAAAAAGGGGGCACTTTCCTGGCCCAAAAAAAAGGGGGGACTACCCGGCCAACAAAAAGGGGGGCACTACCCCGGGTTTAAAAGAAAGGGCACTTTCCCGGCAAAAAAGGGGGCACTACCTGGGTAACAGATGGGGGCACTTCCTGGGTAAAGATGGGGGCACTACCCGGCAAAAGAGGGGAAATCTACCCCTTTTGGAAAAAGGGGGCACTTTCCTGGCAACAGGGGGGGACATCCACCTGGAAAAGAGGGGACATTACCGGGGAACAGAGGGGGCACTAAAACCCCGGTTTAAAATGGGGGCACTACCCGGTAAAAGGGGGGCAAATTCCCGGGTAAAAGATGGGGGGGACTACCCGGCTAACAGATTGGGGGACTAAACCCGGCAAAAAAGGGGGGGACTTTCCTGGCAAACCCGAGGGGGGTTACCTGGCAAAAAATGGGGGCAAATTTTTCCTGGCAACAAAAGGGGGGGCTACCTGGGTAACGATGGGGGGACTACCTGGGGTAACAGGGGTGGGGGGAACCCACCTGGCTAAAAAGAAAAAGGGGACTACCTGGCAAACCCGAGGGGGGCACAAACCCGGCAAAACCCTTTGGGGGGACAAACCCGGCTAACAATGGGGGCATACCCTTTGGGTAAAAAATGGGGGCATACCTGGCAACCAAAGGGGGGACTACCTGGTAAAAAAATGGGGGGGACCTTTTGGGTAACAATGGGGGGGACCTACCTGGGTAACAATGGGGGCACCTTCCGGCTAACAAAGGGGGGGCACCTACCGGGTACAAATTTGGCTTTTTACCGGCCAAAAAGGGGGATCTTTTTTTTGGCTACAAGGGGGGACTACCAGCCTGTAAGGGGCCAAATACCTGGTTATGGGGGGTACTCCTGGCAAAAGGGGATCTACCTGGCTTTCTTCCAAAGCCCTTTTGCAGTTGGTGGAGTGGGGGGTGGCTTTTTTTAGGGGCGTGGCATACCGACAAAGGGCGTGTTTCCCCAAATTTTTTCCGCGGCGCGCTACGCCGCCCCCCCATTAGTCTCCCCCGCTTTTTTATTTTCAAAATTGGGAACTATGGGTTTTTTTGCTTCTTTCATCCCCGTAGTTTTTGGATGAGGACAAATTTCAGAGGAGGGATAGGGCTAAACATTCATTAGTTTGAATAGAAAAACGATCCCAAAGTAAGCTTAATGACTGAGATTAAAAACGGGAGCGGCACCAGGGGGGTGACCTAGGTTTTGGGGGATGGGGAAAGGGGGGGAGGGAAAGGCAACAGAAGCACGCCCCTGAATTCAAAAATCCCATTTCTGCCAGCACACGGGGGTAAGTTGAAAACCCATAGTCGACAAAAACCCCTTTAACCCCATTTACCCTGTGGGGCAAAACCCCAAACAGAAGGTGGTGAAATTCAAGGGTTTTAACATCCACCCAGTCCGGAGTTCTGGGGGGGAAGAGGATTCCAGTGGCTGAAACCTGGAATTTAGTGGGCCCCATGCCCAAGGGGAAAAGAAAATTTTTGGAAATTATTGTGGCCACTAAAATATTGTCCATTTGTATTAGGGGGTATACTTTTGTGGATACGTAAAACCAAAAGAATAATATTTTGAAGGGTCTTATGGATGGCAAAAAATGGTTTGCGGGAGTGGGTTTTTTTTTAGGTTCAACATATTTTTTCAATGTCAAATGTGAAATTTTGTCTTCAAAAAAAGGAAATGTATCAGGGCGAGCCGGGTGCAGAGCTTTTTACTTTTAACCATTTATCATCAAATTTTAGAAGTTTTTATAAAAAAATAGAGCGACAAGACTAAAGACGTTTTCCCAAATTAGATTGTGAGCCCCATCAGGGAGATGTGACGGTAGTCTCTATATAGCACTGAGACACAGGCTGACATTATTTAAATAACCTTAATAATTGTTCAGGTTTTAAGGCTTTTTTGTATAGGAAGCAGGCCCGGACTGAGAACCTGCCCGACCGGGCGAATGCCCCGGGGGCGCCCCGGGGGAAACATGTGGGCCCCAGCATTTTAGCAGTGCCGCCCGGGGGGTGAAACGCATGCATTTGATGTCGGCTGCGGGCCACTACGAGGGCTGCCGGCCGCGCCTGCGAAACCCAGTGAGGGCGCTGCAGTGGCCGGGGTGCTCCCCAGTCCCCAGCAACTTAAGAACAACCTACAGAGGGGGGGCTGGGGGGCCACTCAGAGGGGGCCTGCACGCCGTGCCGCAACTGGGGGCCGCCCGTTAAAACGGGGTGCTTCGCAAGTTTGACTGAGTCTTCGGGTCGGCCACTACGGAGGGGCCGCGGGCCGCCGCGCCGCAGCGAGGGCCGCAGTGACCGGTGCTCCGAGGGGCCCCCCCTCGTCCTGGCTGCTCAGGCTGCGGGTCAGGGGGGGTTTAAATTTCAGGGGGGGGGCCGGAGCTGCACGGAGGGGCCGGGGGCAGTAGTCCAGTGTCAGAAGAGGGCCCCCACTGGCTCCCCTCCCCAGTCCGCAGCCCTGCTGAGCGCCTCTGCCCGGCCAGGAACGGTCCTGCACTGGGGTTATTTTTATTTATTTTTTAAATAATAACTGTCCCTGGTAATAACTGTCCCTGCCTGGGTAATAACTGTCCCGCCTGGCAAAAAAATTTTCCCTGCCTGGCTTAACTGGCCCCCTAATAACGCCCTGGCAATTAAAGGGCCCTGACTAAAAACGTCCCCCGCCGGTATAACTGCCCCTTTGGGTAATAACTGTCCCTGCCGGCTAAAAAAACTGCCCTGGTAATTTAAAATGTCCCTGCCTGGTAAAAAAATGCCCCCCGGGAATAACTGTCCCTGCCTGGTAATAACTGTCCCTGCCGGCTAATAACTGCCATGGCTAATAAAATGTCCTGCCTGGCTAATAATGTCCCCTTGCCTGGCTAATAAATGTCCGCCTGGTAAAAAACTGCCTGCCTGGCTTAACTGTCCCTGCCTGGCTAATTAATCCACTGGTAATAACTGTTCCCCCCTGGCTAATAATGTCCCCCGGCTAATAAAGTCCCAGCCTGGTAAAAATGCCCCGGGTAAAAACTGTCCCTGCCTGGGAATAACTGCCCCCGGTAAAATGTCCGCCTGGAAAAAACTGCCCGGGCTAATAACTGTCCCCGCCTGGCTAATAACCCGTCCCCTGGTAATAACGTCCCTGCCTGGCTAATTAACTGTCCCCGGGCCCCCCCGGCTAATAAAATGTCCCTGCCTGGGTAAAAAACTGTCCCTGCCTGGCTAATAATGGTCCCTGGCCCCTGGCTAATAACTGCCCGCCTGGCTAATAAAGTCCCCGCCTGGAAAAACTGCCCTGGCTAATAACTGTCCCTCCCCCGGGAATAACTGTCCTGGCTAAAAACTGTCCCTGCCTGGTAATATGCCCCTGGGTAATAAACTGTCCCGCCTGGCTAATAAGCCCCTGGCTAATAAAAATGTCCCTGCCGGCTAAAAACTGCCCCCGGCTAAAAACTGCCCCCTGGCTAAAAAAAGTCCCGGTAAAAAACGTCCCCCCCTGGTAATAAAATGTCCTGCCCCCTGGAATAATTTTCCCTGCCGGGGCTAATAATGTCCCCCGGCCCCTGCTAAAAAATGGCCCCTGACTTAACGGCCCCTGATAATAAATGTCCCTGCCTGGGTAAAAAATGCCACTGGGTAATTAAATTCCTGCCCGGTAAAAACTGCCCCTGGCTTAACTGTCCCTGCCGGGTAATAATGCCCCCCGGCTTTAAAAAATGTCCCTGCCTGGCTAAAAAAACTGCCCCTGGCTAATAACTGTCCCCGCTGGGTAAATAACGTCCCTGGCAATAACTGTCCCTGGCTAAAAAAACTGTCCCGGCCCCCCGGCTAATAACTGCCCCCGCCGGCTAATAACTGTCCCGGCCCCGGGGTAAAACTGGCCCCTGACTAATAACTGGCCCCGGCTTATAATTCCCCTGGCTTTAAATTCTGTCCCTGCTGGCAATTTAAATGTCCCTGGCCCCTGGTAATAAAATGTCCCCGCCTGGTAAAATGTCCCTGGCCCCCCCGGCTATTTAACTGCCCTGCCTGGCTAATCTGTCCCGGCCCCCTGGATAAATGTCCCTGCCTGGTAAAAAAACGGGCCCTTGGCCCCTGGCTAATAATGTCCCTGCCTGGCTATAAATGGTCCCTTGGCCCCCGGTAAAAACTGGTCCCTTGGCCCCCGGGTTTAAAAATTCCCTGCCTGGTAAAACGTTGGGTAATAACGGCCCTGTCCCGCTGGCTAATAATGTCCTGGCCCCTGGCTAATAACTGTCCCTGGCCCCCTGGCTTAAAAAACTTCCCCCGTCCCGGGCCCGGTAATAAAGTCCCCGTTTCCCGGCCTGGTTAATAACTGTCCCTGTCCCCTGCCTGGCTAATAACTGTCCCCGTGGCTAAAATGTCCCTGTCCCCGCCCGGCTAATAAATGGTCCCTGGCCCCCTGGCTAAAAAATGTCCCTGTAATAGTCCCTGGCCCCCTGGCTTAAACTGGTCCCCTTTGGCCCTGGCTAATAAATGGGGCCCCCCGGTAATAACGTCCTGGCTAAAAAAACGGCCCTGGACCCCCGGTAATAACTGTCCCTGGGGTAATAACGCCCTGGCTAAAAACTGCCCTGGCTAAAAACGTCCCCGGCAAAAACTGTCCCTGGGCCCCTGGGTAAATAATTCCTGCCCGGCTAATAAGTCCCTGGCCCCCTGGCTAATAACTGGCCCCCCTGGATAATAACTGGCCCTGCTAAAAATTGGCCCCCGACTAAAACTGGCCCCCGACTAATAACTGGCCCCCCTTTAACTGTCCCTGGGGTAAAACTGTCCCTGCCCGGCTAATAACTGAAACCCCGGCCCCCCTGGCTAAAACTGTCCCTGCCTGGGCTAATAACTGTCCCCGGCCCCCTGGTAATAAACTGCCCCTTTCTGGCTAATAACGGTCCCTTGGCCCCCTGGTAATAAATGTCCCCCCGGCCCCCGGGCTAATAATGGGCCCTGTCCCTCCTGGTAATAATTTTCCCGCCCCCCTGGCTAATAATGTTCCCGGCCCCCTGGTAAAATTTCCCGCCTGGCTAATAAATGTCCCTGGCCCCTGGTAATAACGTCCCGGGCCCCCCGGGAATAACTGTCCTGTCCCCCGGGCCTGGCTAATAAACCCGTCCCCTGCCCTGCCGGCTAATAACTGTCCCTGCTGGCTAAATAACTGTCCCTGCCCTGCCTGGCTAAAAAATGGTCCCTGGCCCCCCGGCTAATAACTGTCCCCCGGCTAATAACTGTCCTTGGCCCCCCTGGCTAATAATGGCCCCCCTGGCTAATAACTGTCCCTGCTGGTAATAATGGCCCCGGCCCTGTGGCTTTAATTAACTGGCCCGCCTGGCTAAAAAAATGTCCCTGTCCCTGCCTTAATTTAAAAAGCCCTTGGCCCCCGGCTAATAACTGGCCCCCTGGGTAATAACTTTTTTCCCTGGCTAAAAATGGCCCCGGGGCCCTGGTAAAAAACTTCCCCTGGCTAAAAAACGTCCCCGGCCCCCCCGGCTAAAAAAACTGTCCCCGGCCCCCGGGTAATAACTTCCCGGCCCCTGGGGTAATAACTGTCCCGGCCCCTGGGTAATAACTGGCCCCCCACTAATAACTGCCCCTGACTAATATGGCCCCTGGCAATAACTGGCCCCTGGCTAATAACTGGCCCCTGGCTAAAAACTGTCCCCCGGCTAATAAAATGCCCTGGTAATAACTGTCCTGCCTGGCTAAAAATGCCCGGCCCCCTGGCTAAAAAACTGTCCCTGTGGAAAAAAACTGTCCCTGGCCCCCTGGGTAAAACTGTCCCCGCCTGGCTAAAAAACTGTCCCTGCCTGGGTAATAACTGGGCCCCCGGCCCCCTGGAATAAATGTCCTCTGGGTAAAAAGGTCCCTTGGCCCCCTGGCTAATAACTGTCCCTGGCCCCTGGTAATAACTGGCCCTGTCCCTGCCCGGCTAATAATTGTCCCTGGCCCCCGGCTAAAAACTGTTCTGGCCCCCCGGGGTAATAACGTCCCTGGCCCCTGGCAATAACTGCCCTGGCCCCCCCGGGTAATAACTGTCCCCTGGCCCCCCGGATAATAACTGGGCCCCTGTCCCGGGCCCGGCTAATAACTGTCCCTGTCCCGCCTGGTAAAAACTGTCCCTGCCTGGGTAATCTGTCCCTGTCCCTGCCTGGGGTAATAATGGCCCTGGCCCCTGGCTAATAATGTCCCCGGCTAAAACTGTCCCTGCCTGGCTAATAACGTACTGTCCCCCTGCCCTGGTTTAATAACTGGTCCCTGGCCCCCCCGGCTAATAACTGCCCCCGGGAAAAACTGTCCCTGCCTGGGTAATAACTGGGCCCCTGGCCCCCTGGCTCATAATGTCCCTGCCTGGCTAAAAAATGGGGCCTTGGGCCCCTGGGGAAAAACTGCCCTGGCCCCCTGGCTAATAATGGGCCCCGTCCCTGCCCGGCTAATAATTTTCCCGGGGCCCCCTGGCTAAAAATGTTCCTGGCCCCCTGGCTAATTAAATGTCCTGCCCCTGGGTAATAACGCCCTGGCCCCCTGGCTAATAACTGTCCCCTGTCCCCCCCTGGGAATAATGCCTGTCCCGCCGGTAATAACTGCCCCGCCTGGCTAAAACTGTCCCGTCCCTGCCTGGTATAACTGGTCCCTGGCCCCCTGGCTAAAAACTGTCCCGGCTAATAACGTCCCTGGTTAACGGCCCCCCCTAATAAATTGGGCCCCGGCCCCGCCCGGCTAAAATGGCCCTGCCCCCCTGGGTAATAACTGGCCCTGCCTGGCTAATAAGGCCCTGGCCCCCTGGGTAAAAACTGGCCCCGTCCCTCCTGGCTTAATGGTCCCCCCGGGTATTTAATGGCCCTGGCTTGCCTGGCTAAAAACGGGCCCCCGGGGTAATAATGGCCCTGGCCCCCTGGGAATAACTGGCCCCCTGGCTAAAAAACTTCCTGGCCCCCTGGCTAATAATGGCCCTGCCCCCCGCCTGGTAAAATTGTCCCCGGCCCCTGGCTAATAACTGTTCCCGGCCCCCCCCGGTAATAACTTCCCTGGCCCCCCGGGGTAATAACTGTCCCTGGCCCCTGGCTAATAACTTCCCGTCCCGGCCTGGCTATAAACTGTCCCTGCCCTGCCCGGCTAATAACGTCCCTGCCCGGCTAAAAACTGTCCCCGTCCCTCCCGGAAAAAAACTGTCCCGGCAATTTCTGTCCTTGGGCCCCGGCTAATAACTGCCCCCTGGTAAAAACTGGCCCTGGCCCTGCCTGGCTAATAACTGGCCCTGCCCCCCCGGGTAATAAATGGGTGCCCGGCTATAACTGGCCCCGGCCCCTGGGTAATAACTGGCCCTGTCCCTGCCCGGCAATAAGGCCCCTGGGTAAAAACTGGCCCTGGCCTTGCCTGGTAATAATGGTCCCGGCTAATAATGGTCCCTGGCTAATAACTGGCCCTGGCCCCCCCGGTAATAATGGTCCCCCCGGCTAATAACTGGCCCGGGCCCCGCCTGGTTAAAAATTTCCCCTGGCTAAAAACTGGCCCTGGCCCCCTAGCTAATAACGGGGGCCCTGGCTATAATGGTCCCCGTCCCCGCTTGGTGAAAGCCCCGTCCCTGCCCGGCTAGTAATGGGGCCCCGTCCCTGCCCCGGTAGTAATGGTCCTGTCCCTGCCCGGCTAGTAAGGTCCTGTCCCCCGCCCGGCTAGTAATTTGGCCCCGCCCTGGGGTAGTAAAGTCCCTGTTGGGTGTAAACGGCCCCCGTCCCCCGCCCGGCTAAAAACTGGCCCCTGCCCCCGGGGCCCGGTTAAATGGGGCCCTGTCCCTGCCCGGCAGTAACTGTCCCTGTCCCTGGCCTGGCTAGTAAATTGCCCCTGCCCGGTAATTACAGGGGTTGGCCGGTCTACCTACCCAAAATTTAAAGGAGGAGGCCCTTTTTACCTACCTAATAGGGGCTATCTAGCCGTTTGGGGGACAAATACTTGTGGGGCACCAGAAGGGCCCCATTACTCTTTGGGGCTCTATGGATGGGGGGGTTTGTACAGAGTTGGGAAATTGATGGAAAGTGTGGAAAAAAGGGTTTAAAAGGGATTTGTGGTAAATTCTCAGGGACGAAGACTCATGGGGGTTTGGGCCAAAGAAGAAAAAAGAAGAAGAGGACAACTCCCACTTATGGTCTCCCGTGGTCCCTGCTGTCGGGGTCATTTTACTTCTGTGTTGAATCGTGCTGTGTTCGTGTTTGGGGACCTGACTACTGGTGATGTATTGGGGGGGGTTGTGTTATGTTGGTGCCCTTTGTAGTCAGTGTGGCTTGCCCCGGATTGTAAAACAAGTGCACACCTCTCTGTGATGAGGGTTTTCTGCCCAAAGGTTTTTTTTTGTGTTAGGGGGCTCTCACACGGAGCGGTTTTGGTACTTTTTTTATGCTTTTTTTTTTGGAGAAATGTTCAGCATTTAATTTTCTCGGGGCCTCTTCACAAAATGCCCCAAAAACACATCAAAAATGCACCAAAAAACGCTCCGTGTTTAAACAGGGTTTTTTAGTGTAGTTTATTTTAGAAAGTGCGAGGTGCGGAACAAGGGACATTTTGTAAGCAGATATTGTAGGGGGCTGCTGGGGGTTAGTGCCCGGGCTGATTTTTTTTCCCAAATCCGGCCCCGATAGGAAACGAGGGGTTTTTCATGGTATTTTTGGAATTCATACCGGGGCCATGTTTACTTAGTGCAAGCTGCGCTCCCTTCCATAAATAGCAGAACACGTGGTGGAAATAAATAAGATGGAACAAAATGAACGAAGTCCCCGTAAAAGATCCATTCTGGTTTGTTTTTAAGACTGCTTTCACACGCGCAGTTTTTTGGGCGTTTTAGCTGTGCTCCAATTAAAATGCCTTTTTTTACCCGCACTTCTTTCAGTTATGTAAATGTTTGGGAAATGGGGGAATCAAATTTTGCATTTGTAATCACAAACTTCAAACACAGTAAAGGGTAACTTACTTGAAACCCTTTTTTTGAACAATTTAGACAATGAAAGAAAACTGCTGGATGAAGGCGTTTAATTGGGCCCAGTTAAAACTGCACCAAAAACTGCGCTGTGTGAAAGCTGCCTTTAAAAAAATTTGTAAAAGAAAATAAATACTGTGAGGGGGGATGGTATGAATGTTTAATGGCCCGTTCGTTCTATAAAGTAAAGGGATTTTTTGGTATTTCACAGTTTCTGGATTTTTTTTTTTGGTTGGTTTTTTCAGCAGATTTGGTATTTTGAATGTGCCGAAAATCCGACCGTACCCAGTGCTGTGTAGCCCTGTGTTTCCTAAATCTAAAACCATCCGGAAGAATATAGAATATAGACCATCGTCAGATTCCTGTAGCCCCAATGTATTGGGCCGCTGGGAACCAAACCCTTTTTTGCATCTTTTGCAGAAAAAAACCGCGCGCAAAAAACAAAAAAAAAATCAGTGCTGCCTGGTCCACAATGTAATCTGAAGTTTTTGGGTTTGGCATTTTAAAATTTTGTTGTGTAGACCTAGCATTACAGTACAGTACAGTACAGTACTTATGTCTGTGTGAAGTAATAAGATTTAATAATGACATGATGTTCTTTATATAAAAAAATTTTTTAAAACCAAAAAATTTTAAATTTTGCCAATTATGAATCTGTCATACAATTATTCTAGTGTTTGTTTATTTCATTCATTTATTTTAGTCAAAATCATGTTCCACAGCGTGGTACAGAGATTATCATTTGTCTCATTGCTCCCGGGCCCTTTTTTGGAGCTCACAGTCTAAAAAATTTTACATTAACCTATCAAAGGGTGTTTTTTTTTGTTTTGGGGGGAAAATGGAGTACCAAAAATAAACTTGTTGTAGTGGTTGGGGGCCCTTTTTTTGGTTTGGGGGGTTTTAACCCCGGACACCCAAAACTGCAAAGCAACAGAGTCACCCCCCTTTAAATTTACCTGCTGTTTTTATTAATTTTAAATTTAACATTTCCCAAAAAAAAATTTTTTAGTTTTCGCAGCTAAAAAGAGAATCTTGTTGATCACATCCCATAGACCTCATTAAGACCTCTTTAATGTCTTTGGCTTCTATCTCTCCGTGGCAAGTGGCAGCCCTGGGGTTTGGGAAAAAATTTTTTCCCCCCTTTGGGGCCATCTACCCAACAAGAAATTTTCCCGTCTGAAAAAACCCGTGGATTCAGATTTTTAAAAACATCCCAAATAGTATTTAAAGTGTACCGTGTTTTATAGAAAGTTGTGAAGAGTAAAAAAAATCAAAGGGGTAAAACCCTTTTTGACGTAACTGAGTTTATTTGATTTGTGAGCTTTCGAGAGGACTATCTCCCCTTTTTCCCGACATGGGGGGATTAAACCCAAAAAAAAAACTAAAATTTTAAAAGACTTTTTAAAAACCATAAAAGATATGGACCTTCAAAGGATCTTAGAATAACAAAATGCAATATATCACAAGGCCTTATGGGAAAGGGGCTGATAAGCCCACAGCGCCCTCTGTTGGTTGTAACAAATCCTCAATTTGCTTTTGACCCACCGAGTCTTGAGAAAGCAAAAAGGATTTTTTAGCCAAGCCAGTGTCTCTAAATCTACAGACAACGCTGTTTTCGGGATTTTTGTCCCTCTTCAGTGCAGAGTAGAGAAGATGCTGGCTGGCTGTGTGGGAGGCATCGGGTAAGCTCAGGAAGGGAAGATCTCTCCTTAAGGAGAGCACCGAACGAACGGCTTGTAGAGTTTTTGTTTTGCCTTTTCGCCCTCTACTTAGCATCTGCATATCACAAGGCCTTATTTGCTTTCTCAAGACTCGGTGGGTCAAAAGCAAATTGAGGATTTGTTACAACCAACAGAGGGCGCTTGTGGGCTTTTCAGCCCCTTTCCCATAAGGCTTGTGATATGCAGATGCTAAGTAGAGGGCGAAAAGGCAAAAACAAAAACTCTACAAGCCGTTCGTTCCGTGCTCTCCTTAAGGAGAGATCTTCCCTTCCTGAGGCTACCCAGGGCTCCCACACAGCAGCCAGCATCTTCTCTACTCTGCACTGAAGAGGGACAAAAATCCCGAAACAGCGTTGTCTGTAGATGAGAGACACTGGCTTGGCTAAAAAAATCCTTTTTGCTTTCTCAAGACTCGGTGGGTCAAAAGCAAATTGAGGATTTGTTACAACCAACAGAGGGCGCTGTGGGCTTTTCAGCCCCTTTCCCATAAGGCCTTGTGATATGCAGATGCTAAGTAGAGGGCAAAAAGGCAAAACAAAGACCCTACAAGCCGTTCGTTCGGTGCTCTCCTTTAGGAGAGATCTTCCCTTCCTAAAATGCAATATAAGCAGACAAGTCATTTACAACAGGTCAAAGAATCAACAATCTGGAAACTTGTGAAGCGTGACGGAGGGGTTAATAATTCTTCGTCTTATCTCTTAGCAATCAGGTGTGATTTGTGGCTCTCACAGTTCACACATAGTTTGACATAAAGCTGGCATGGATATTTAACCCATTTTGTAGAGTTTGAAATGTTTGCATTAATTTAAATTCCCACTTCTTTCTCTCCCTCTGCATCTTAAAATGTAAGATGAAGAGGGAGAGAAATGGTCTCTTATACTAATCAGTAGTCTGAATCCCACAGTCAATTGAGAGTTCGGGTCTATGCTTTGGAAGAGTCCACCTAAAGTCAGCAGTGACATTCACTATGGCAATGATAAAGCTTACTGAGACTATATACAACATTATACTATAAACCAAGCATTAACATTACTCAAAAAACCATAGCAGACACTTAAATGCTGCGTTTACTGAGAGAATTTTCTGCTCAAACTGCCTAATTAATTGCCAGCCCTGTATCATGCACAAGTTTCCTCGACTCATACATGGACAACAACCAAATTAAAATTAAATGTCATGGTAATTTCATTGTTTACAACAATAATCCTGACATTTTGTATAACTTATACAATAATGCAATACTAAAAATAGTACAAGTCCTATATCACAGTAAGACACTATGGAAACCCTTATAATACCTCTACCTAGTAGTGAATACGTGTGGTGCCCAAATAATAATTCTACAGAGTACCTGGATAATATTGCTAAAATATTATTTTTTACTATTCACTGCTCAAGCCCACCAGGGATTTTATAATTAACCACTTTTCTGCTCGAGAACATCAGTTTTATTTGCTTTTTTTGTCACAAAAAACTCCTTTAGTGGCCTGAACCACCGGGAATACAAGCATTATCTCTTTTACTACCTTTGATAAAAGAAACACCACTTATCATTAGGAAATTAAGACTTTCAGCACTTTCAGAAGAAAGAACATAAAGAATTTATATTTAGAAATTATTCATTTAAAATATGGGAGAAGTTAAGTTCCAGGTGTGTTAGTGGAAGGTGGTCAATCTGTTGTTTGTGCACAAGTTTCAACATCTTCCCTGACCAGGGCCGAAACGACGGGTAGGTGAAGGTTGGTGACCGCCTAGGGCTCCACTTCATTCCAGACAGGATGGGGGTTCAAGGAGGTATGGATTGGACTGAATTTTACATTGGGAAGGGAGGGGTGGGGCACTAAATTCCTTATTTGCCTAAGTCACCAAAATATCATGTTCCAGCCCTGCCCCCGACCATAACTGTACACTTAAAGAGTGTCTATACGTTTGACGAAGTTCTGAAATGTCAGAAGTTTGATTGGTGGAGGTCCGGATGCTGAGACTCCCATAGATCACTGAAACAAAGGGAAGAATTGCTTGATGAGTGCTGTGCCTTTCCGTTTCCGTTTGGCTTCCCTCCCAGAGCCGAGCGAGCTGTGAACTGATTTATAAAAAGTTTATAAGACTTTCTTTAAATCTATAGACTGCATGTCCGGCTTCCTGAGCAGAGTCCAATCAAGTACAGCCCGACTCCCACTGCAGCAGCTAACACCAGTCCCAGTCATCTAACCCTCTAGATGCTGTGGTCACTACTAGCACCCTTGGCATCTAGATTGTGACCTCCTCCTGTCACCCATGGCCAGCAGTGTTTGCCATAGTAGCCAGAGGCAAAATAATGGCCTCCAGTCTGCAAGATAGAAAAGCCTGTTAGGCTCTGCCACTGTGTATAATAGTCTGCTTGTCATATACACTACAATACATAGTAAAAAAAGTAATGTTTTCCTATGCATTATAACAGTGATCCAACGATCACATAATCTAGTGCTATATTTTAACTAATAATCACTCCATCTGCCAACTTTGGATTCTTTTGTAACGTCCACTACTTAAGGTTCAGGTATACAATTATATATATTGAGTTTCATGCTTAGCTGAATAGTGCAACATGTGATTATACGTACTATTTTGGGTTTACCCACCCCTGTATTGGACTGCGATATCTTGATGGTGCGTAATGTGGTCACGTATCTGTGTAGCTCCACTGTAATTTTTTACTTGTTTTTTTATGGATTTTGTAATATTTAATAAAGTTACCCTAATTTTAAATTTACATTTGGTAGACCTTTTTTGATAGGTGTATATGGTTATGCTGTTGGTCGTACCTAGATTTTCTTTATATAGCCCTGGTTTTCTTATACGCATGTTAATATTGTGACACAACATGATTTGTAAGTGGTAATCATGATTTATAGGTGCGATGAGGGCCCAGTGCAAAGAGGTGTGGCCTGAAAAAGTGGGGTTGTGGTCTTTAGAAAGGGGTGGAAAACTTTCTGACAGCCTCAGTTAGCAGAAGTTTTAGCTAAGCCACTGAGGCTCTGCAAAGCACTTCTGCCCCTTTCCTTTAAGGGTATGTTCACATGGCGTAATTGAGGCAAAATGCGCGCCCAAATACACGGCAAAATAGATACCATGGAAGAAAAGCCTTTTTTCATCCAGCCTCACAAAAAAACAGAAATAACATAAACTTATCTTGCAAATAAAAGGCCCTTACACTGTTTCATAACCAGGAGAGTAAAAAGTTAAAATTTTTCAAAAAATATTGTGACACAAACATGATTTGTAAGTGGTAGTCATGAGGGCCCAGCACAAAGAGGTGTGGCCTGAAAAAGTGGGGATGTGGTCATTAGAAAGGGGTGGAAAACTTTCTGACAGCCTCAGACAGCAGAAGTTTTAGCTATGCCACTGAGGCTCTGCAAAGCACTTCTGCCCCTTTCCTTTTAGGGTATGTTCACATGGCGTAATTCCAGCGAAATGCGCACCCACATACGCAGCAAAATAGATACCATGGCAGAAAAGCCTTTTTTCATCCAGCCTCACAAACAACAGAATGAACATAAACTTATCCCGCAAATAAAAGGCCCTTACACTGCTTTATAACCAGAAGAGTAAAAAACTTTTCATTTATTTAATTTTGTGACTCAAACATGATTTGTAAGTGGTAGTCATGATTTATAGGTGTGATGAGGGCCCAGTACAAAGAGATGTGGCCTGAAAAGTGGGGGTTTAGTCTGTAAAAAGGGGTGGGAAACTTTTTGACAGCCTCAGTCAGCAGAAGTTTTAGCTATGCCACTGAGGCTCTGCAAAGCGCTTCTGCCTCTTTACTTTAACAATGTGTGGTCTCAACAACAGGACCCCCAGTGATCAAAACTTCTGACATGTCCCCAAGTTATGTCAGATGTTTGCAAGAATTTAAGTTATCCTTCAAAGAAAAAATATTTCCTCGTATTTGAAGACAGAGAGGGCAACGCAATCGAGTTTTTCATTTCTGCTATAAGAAATCATGCCTGCTTTGTATTCAGCAATTAAAAATACATATGCTTGTGGGATGTACTAGAGGCGAGAGCATTGTTAAATGAGGTACATCTCAAAAAGCAATAGTCTGGGAGGTTTAAGCCACTTGAGTCCTGACAGGATTTTTGATGCAGAGAGAAGGGCGATAAATCCAATATGTGTTACGAGGAAATGCATCTGCAGGTGGAATACTCCATGGATATTACAGCGTGTTTTCTACTCGAGGTTTAGACTAATTACATCTGTCTGACTGTTGCTTTCTGGTTCAGAAAACAAGAGGAAGGATTAATTTCTGCAGATGGGCTGTGAAAGGAGAAGAGTGGTAGGTGGCCCATCTACCCCCACAAACTAGGCAGAAACGAGCCGGCAGAGCTGCAGGGACTTGCAATTATTAATTTTTAAACTTTTCTGTACTGTAACAAGATTTCATTCGCCCAAAGGAACTACAAATTTAAACTAAGCCCTGCCAGATTCCAGAAAGGCAGAAGGATATATATATAGTCTAGTGTCTTCGATTAAATTGGGTTTTCGCTTACATTTTTTTTTATGGTCCCTGGTTGAACATCAAAATCAATCACCTATTCGTTTTAGGGGTCCTCTGCCAGGGCTACAAGGGCTTTCTGTCTCAATCAGTTTTGTGCAGGATAAGAAAAGTGGCCTCCACAAAGTGACACCCGGGATGGGTGCAAGTTTTTTTTTTATAGTTATAGGGACTAAAATTGCAGATAAGAAACCAGTAATTCTACAGTTCGTAAATATAGCTCTAATAATGAAACACATCAAGTTGGGTTAAAATGTGCTACTTAAAGGGGTTCTCTCGCTAAGCAGGTTCACAGAGCCACAGCCAGCTTCAAGCTCACATTTCCTTGTCAGGCTGTTGGCAGGTCTGTAGCAGTAATTGACATATCAGCCCTGCTGTTCCTAGCTGATCCTGTTATACTGACATGACTACAGATTTATAAATTGTAGTACGAAAGGCTACAGAGCTCTAAAGGGTGAAAGATTGAAAGATTGTCATTTACTTAGGTAAAAAAAAGTCTGTTGCTAGAGATAAGACTCTGTAGGTAGTGACTCACCATGGTGAATGATTGATGGCAATTTGGAGCAATGGGAGATAGGAGAGAGCAGGGAGAGGTGGTTGGTAACTAGACCCCTTGAAGCGAATAATTATGGCCACTTTGCCCTTCAGTAGTATCTATTCATGGTCACTGTCCCCCATTAATAAATAATAGGGCCACTGTCCCACCTGAAGAGAATAATGTATATATTTATAATCAATGTGCCCCAGTAATAAATAATATTGGCACGGTGCCCTTAATAGTAAATATTTATGGTCTTTTTGCCCCCAGTGGTAATTGTACCCACTGTGCCATGAGAAGTAAATGATAGCTGCCACTGTGCCCCCTGAAGAGAATAATTATGGCCACTGTGCCCTACGTAGTGAATATTTATTGTCACTTTGCCCAAGTAATAATTAATTTGGCGACTGTGCCCTGAGAAGTAAATTATAGCTGCCATTGTGCACCCTAAAGAGAATAATTATGGCCCTTGTACCCCTAGTAGTAAATATTTATAATCAATGTGCCCCCAATTCGAAATAATATTGGCATAGTGCCCTTAGTAGTAAATATTTATAGTCACTTTGCCCCATTAATAATTGATATGGCCACTGTGCTCCCAGTAATAATTATGGCCATCTTGCCCTGAAAGGTCATTGATAGCTGACACTGTGCCCTTTGAAGAGAAGAATTATGGCCACTTATGTTCTTAGGAAATATTTATGGTCACTTTGCCCCCCCAGTAATAATTAACCTGGTCACTGTGCCCTGAGAAGTAAATGAGTAAATAGTATCTGCCACTGTGACACCAGAAGTAAAAATACAATTGATTTTAAAGATAATTGGATCCAAATCTGTTTCCTTATTTGAGCAATCAGTTTGGGCACAGAGTACAGGGTTTATTTTTTTTTAATAGAGGGGGGTTTGGTCACCTCTACTGTAGCCCTGTTACTGCTCTATACAAAAGTAATCCATAGAACATCCAACCATTTTCAACAATGATAAGTTAAAAAAGTCTAAAAATGAGACAATAAAATAAGTATAATGAGTGCAAAAACTCATCCAAACCAATGTTCACAAGGAATATCATTCACACAGACAGTGTTCTGGGATAGCCTATCACATTGGGGGGATACAGGGAGGATCTAGTAACTAATAAAACTTGGGACAATTCTTTGGTTATTGGTAAAGCTATGATGTATTGTGTTGCTTCCTTTTCAACTGATAAGTCACAATCTCATAAATACTAAAATATGCTATTATAATGGACAACGTGTAATATGGGATCCCTCTCTGTCTTCCTCCGTATGTAGGAATGTCATAAAGTAATTAGAATATTTTAAAGACACAATTCCCTTAATGAATTAATGTTAATTTAACAAGAAAGAGAGATAACAAAGGAAATATTAATTCAATTATTCATTTTATTTTTAATCCTTTAAATAGCCGCTATATTTTTCAAAATCAGAAGAAAAAGTGAACCTAAGAAACTTTGTAATCTATCTTATTAAAGGAGTTTTCCCACCATGCACTTTAAAAGCATACATACAGAATATGTCATCAAAGACTGATAGGTGTGGATCCCACCATTGGGACTCGCATCTGTCTCAGGAACCATTCCCCAAAGTGATGGCTCAGAATATAGTGTCAGCGGGGCTTGTGCCTGACTCTTCATTTTGATCTATGGGAGTCCTGAGTATGGCTGAACACATGGTTCCCTAGTACTCAGAACGTCCATAGAACAGAATAAACAAGTCCTCTGGCTCTGCTTTCTGAGACAACACTCATGGTGTCCGTTCCCATTATAAGTGTGTGTCTCAACTCTGACTTTGATGTAATATCCTATCGATAGGTCTTCAAAGTACATGGTGAGAACACCCTTTTAGAGAAAAATGCTTCCTTATTCACTTATTAGGCTCTGTTCATGCTTCCCCCATGTTCATGCCCAATACAATTTATACAGTGGCCAGAAATACTGTACACATTCATGACAGCTGATTCGGAAAAGTTACCTGAAAATGCAGGAACATTGTAGATATATTTTCATTGTTTTTAACTTTTGTTTGGGGGAAGGGCATTAAAATAGTAAAAAAAAATAACATGTAAAAATCTACTATTTAATTGTGAAATTTATTATTGTATTGTATTTAATTTTCACTCAATTAATTTTGTGTTTATTTAAAGGGGTTGTCTCACTACATTGATTTATCTCACCTCAGTCCTGTTTACTGGCATGTTTACTGGCTTCAATTAGGCTGCACAAGAAGCCAGGTCTGTAGCTATAGTGACCAGTGCTGACAGCCTATCATGAGAGATTGAACAGGTCTGTAGCTATAGAGACCAACCGCTGGCAGCCTATCAGGAGAGATGAAACAGGTCTGTAGCTATAGCAACCAGCACTGGCAGCCTATCATGTGAGATCAAATAGGTCTGTAGCTGTAGCAACCAGTGCTGGCAGCCTATCAGGAGTGATTGAACAGGTCTGTAGCTATAGTAACCAGTGCTGGCAGCCTATCAGGAGTGATTGAACAGGTCAGTAGCTATAGTAACCAGTGCTGGCAGCCTATCATAAGATATTAATCAGGTCTGTAGCTATAGTGACCTGAGGGGCTAATTCAGCCCATACAAGAGGGGATATCTAGGAATAGGTAGGACACTCTTAATGGACACATATTGCAAAGTGACTTGTTTTTGCAAGATCTTTAACATAAAAAGCAATCCTTGTAGTGAGACAACCCCTTAAACAATAATTAATTGGAATTAATAATAATGGACATAGGGGGATTTTAATATAATAGTTTTGGTCTTTGATCTTTACTGAGTTTTTGGATTCAAAACATTTCTAAATATTTTTGAAAATAATTTTATAAAATGTCATAATTAAAAAAACGTATATTCTGTATCTGTATTAACACCTTTGTATTATTTCTTCCATATAAAGATCCCCATTAATCATACTGGTTGCCATTGAACCAGGACCTTGACTGTGCTTAATATATATGCACTGTGTGTGTATATGTAAGCGTAACATGTCGGCCTCTGATGAACATGCGGACAATAGCCTTGACACTGAAGTCAGACCTTGTCTTTAGTGAATGAGTCAATTTCTTTCATATTTATTCGACAGGAAACTACAATGACTTGTCAAACACAATGATTTGGGTGCGAGTAATAAACAAGTGTGAATAGTTCAATTCCCATTTTCCCCATGAATGTGAGGTATTGATGTAAAGCCCGTGGACTGAAGCTTTTTCTCCATTCCGAACCATGTGAGAATACCAGAAGGCCATAAATAAAAGTGGTTGTATTGTCCTTTCTCTGAATTTACCCTAAATAAGAAGCTTTGAACCCCTTATAAGCATGTCCAATGTCCTTTATTATCTGTAAGGTCAAGAGAAGTGGATTGTAGCAAACATTGGAATTGGGTAGATAAATACAAAAAAACAGACATTTTGTCTCAATAGAAGCAACCTTTGGTGATATCATCTTCTCCAGTTAATCCATAATTTGCACCAGTGAAGCCAGTTTGGTTGGGTATAGAGATTGTAGTGCTAAGAGATTTATTTACCATCCGGAATCCATATTGACAGTATCACTTTAAGAATTATAGATGATAATAGCTAGTCTTTAAGCTGTAATTTTCCTAGCTTCTTGTAGATGTGTACTGAGAATCAGTGCATATTGACACAGAGGGTTGTTATCAGAGCCTCGTTGTTTTGGGAACGCTGTAGCTGAAATAATACTACCCAGCATGGTTGGAGAGAAGTCATGGGAACCCAGGTGTTCATGGTTCAGGGTTGTTCAGCATCAAGTCATGGGTTTTTTCCAGTGCCAGGTTAACCTCTTAAGAACTGGCCATTCGAAGGAGGGAGGCCTTATACTGGAAAAATACTGATCTGTCAGCTTGCGTAACACTTGGTTATGCCGGCATTTGTTGCAAGTAAGATATAAGCTGAGAAAGTGTGTTGCAAAGTTAGAAGTAGCTGGACCTGTGGGCTATAGAGGGATGCCTCACCGCCACAGTGTGGATCCAAGGTTTATCTCTCTATCTTCGCTGGCCGCTTCTCCCAGCTGATGATACTGATAGATGAAGCTGATAAGATGTCTGGTGGAGCTTGGACCTGTATATGGGGGCACGCATGCACGGTGTCAATCTCAGGATTATCTCTCTATCTTCGCTGGCCGCTTCTCCCAGCTGATGCCGATAGATGATGCTGATAAGATGCCTGATGAAGCTTTGACCCATATATAGGTGTGATGTAAGTATTTGTAATCCATATTATGCGTGATTTGCCTTTGTAACCAATATTATGCGTGCCTTGCCTTTATAATCTATATTATGCAAAAGTATACTCAATATCACTCTATCTTCTTGTAGTTTTATGTAATCATTGAGTTACTCATATAATATAATAATTAAGCTTAGAGGAAACCTTCTTTGCCGTATCAGCCCACACAAAGAGTTCAAGAATTACAGGTGTTCCCAATTGAGGACTCACGGAAACTGGATCTCCCATTACTAAGCTTAATGTAATATAAAACATATGGCTTCTACTACTTCACAAAATTGCCATTCTCTTTAATGTTCCGGGGATCAAGGATGTATGATCTACTTGTGTGTGTTTGGGTTTTCTCAAGCTACTTGTGTTCCTTCCTGGTGGAATACGTGGATTTGTCTAGAAAAATTAGATTGTGAACCCTTCTTGGGACAAAGACTGATATAAACAATGAAAATCTCTATAAAATTCTGCCAAATATATTTATGTTATACTGTATATACATAAAGGTATCTCCATAAATGTAGGTAAACCTTCACATATCATTCCACAAAACCATATTTTAGAATTATTATAAAGAGTCCGGGAAAGATATTTTATGAAATCAACGTCTGTTGATTCTTGTTGTGGTTTGTCACCTTGGCAGATATAGGTTCAGAACAACATGGTGGGTGTTTTAGCGTCTTCTTTAGACTGCTGCATTAATCTGGGATATCTGCATTGTTTGATTGTTTTCAAAGCCCCTATGTAAGGAAATTGAAGCAAAACCCAACTTTATTGGACCTATAACTGCCAAGGTGATTAACCACAACAAGAATCTCAAGACTATGATTTGCACCAAAGATGTGGGGCGTTCTGTGGACATCGCACCACATTCTTAGAAGTAGATACATTTATGAGTCTAGGCTCAGAGCAGTTGGAAAAGCCAGACCAGGGTAAAGGGGGTGCCTGAGCCAGACTTGTGGTATTGGCTCTACACTGCCCTGTATGTATGACCTGCAGAAGAACAGCCAGACCAGGGTAAAGGTGGTGCCTGAGCCAGACTTGTGGTATTGGCTCTACACTGCCCTGTATGTATGACCTGCAGAAGAACAGCCAGACCAGGGTAAAGGTGATGCCTGAGCCAGACTTGTGGTATTGGCTCTACCCCGGCCCTGTATGTATGACCTGCAGAAGAACAGCCAGACCAGGGTAAAGGTGATGCCTGAGCCAGATTGTGGATTGGCTCTACACTGCCCTGTATGTATGACCTGCAGAAGAACAGCCAATCAGGGTAAAGGTGGTGCCTGAGCCAGACTTGTGGTATTGGCTCTACCCTGCCCTGTATGTACGACCTACAGAAGAACAGACCAGACCAGAGTAAAGGTGGTGCCTGAGCCAGACTTGTGGTATTGGCTCTACACTGCCCTGTATGTATGACCTGCAGAAGAACAGCCAGACCAGTGTAAAGGTGGTGCCTGAGCCAGACTTGTGGTATTGGCTCTACACTGCCCTGTATGTGTGACCTGCAGAGAACAGCCAGACCAGGGTAAATGGTGGTGCCTGAGCCAGACTTGTGGTATTGGCTCTACACTGCCATGTATGTATGACCTGCAGAAGAACACAACAGGGTAAAGGTGGTGCCTGAGCCAGACTTGTGGTATTGGTTCTACACTGCCCTGTATGTATGAGCTGCAGAAGAACAGCCATACCACGGTAAAGGTGGTGCCTGAGCCAGACTTGTGGTATTGGCTCCTACATGCACCTGTATGTATGACCTGCAGAAGAACAGCCAGACCAGGGTAAAGGTGGTGCATGAGCCAGACTTGTGGTATTGGCTCTACACTGCCCTGTATGTATGAACTGCAGAAGAACAGCCAAACCAGGGTAAAGGTGGTGCCTGAGCCAGACTTGTGGTATTGGCTCTACACTGCCCTGTATGTATGACCTACAGAAGAACAGTCTGACCAGGGTAAAGTGTGGTGCCTGAGCCAGACTTGTGGTATTGGCTCTACACTCCCATGTATCTATGACCTGAGAAGAACACCAGAACAGGGTAAAGTTGGTGCTGAGCCAGACTTGTGGTATTGGCTCTACACTGCCTGTATGTATGAGCTGCAGAAGAACTGCCAGACCAGGTAAAGGTGGTGCCTGAGCCAGACTTGTGGTATTGGCTCTACACTGCCCTGTATGTATGACCTACAGAAGAACAACTGGACCAGGGTAAAGGTGGTGCTGAGCCAGACTTGTGGTATTGGCGCTACACTGCCCTGTATGTATGACCTGCAGAAGAACAGACCAGGGTAAAGGTGGTGCCTGAGCCAGACTTGTGGTATTGGCACTACAGTGCCCTGTATGTATGACCTGCAGAAGAACAGCCAGACCAGGTTAAAGGTGGTGCCTGAGCCAGACTTGTGGTATTGGCTCTACACTGCCCTGTATGTATGACCTGCAGAAAAACAGACCAGGGTAAAGGTGGTGCCTGAGCCAGACTTGTGGTATTGGCTCTACACTGCGCCTGTATGTATGACCTACAGAAGAACAGCCAGACCAGGGTAAAGGTGGTGCCTGAGCCAGACTTGTGGTATTGGCTCTACACTGCCCTGTATGTATGACCTGCAGAAGAACAGGTTTCTCCAATCTGGCACATCTTACATTGCCTTAAAGCGATTTAGAACTGGCCTGTCTGTGCAAAAGTTCATACATGTCGCCCTAAGTCTCTGTCTATGAATGTTTAAGTGTTTTTTTACTTTATCTGGTACCATTAATATATGCCATATCTTTGCTATGTGCATAAGAATATGTATAACAAACAATGGTTTGGTAACTGCGGCACATGGCCTACCACATATGTGATGGAGAATATATATATTCTCAATCACATATGTGGTAGGCCATGTGCCGCAGTTACCAAACCATTGTTGTTAGGGTAATTGTTACTTACAAGATAACAGGCTTCATGTTAGTCCAAGCCTCACAGCGTACAGAGCTTATAGACTTGATGACCCGTGTAGAATACAGTTTCGTGGAATAAATACATAATTTATCAACATTTATTGAACTTCAATTAATAATAGATGCCACTGCAATGATAGTCTCGGATTCTCTCCAGTCCCAGGCCACTCTCATTAGCTCCTACAATTCAAAAACTCCACAGTAGGTGAATGAATGCGCCTTTTTTTCAACCCGCTTCTTTGCAAGTCTCTGCATCTCCAGCTTTGTGATAAGTCACAGGAAATTAATGCCAAATAATAGCTCTACCAAACACGGGCCGAGCTTTGTATAAGCAAAAGACATCACTTTGTGTAATACAACAAGAAAAAACTAAATGCGGCATTTGTGAGACTTCTTTTCTACTGGCGCTTGACAACTACGAGGGGTTAAAACCATTTTCAAGCTATTTTAGAGGATCTCCACTTATTTACACTTGTCTTCTAATATCAACAGACACACTTGACATTTTTGCAAAAATAATTTAAAATTTTTTTGGGGTGAAAATGGCCAAAAACATCTCTATATACACAGTCTGATCAACTACGCCTAAGACAAATTGCAATGAGCTGATGTGAGGGGTAAGGGCTATTAATCCTACAATGATGCAGCTATTTTCGGATTCTTGCTTTTCGTTTTTTCCTCCCCTCATTCCAAGAGTCATAACTTTTATTTTTCTATTCACTTTGACATATGAGGGCTTGTTTTCTGTGTTACAAGTACTTTTTAATGTTGCCATTGACCAAACCATTAAAAGTACTGGTAACCCCAAAAAACTCTACGGGGGGTGCAACATGAAAAAAAACAATGGACAGAGGTTTATGGAATTCACTGTTCGGTATAAATGGCATGCTGCAAGTATTATACAGGTCAGTAAAATTCTGATGGTACCACATTTGTATAGTTTGTATTATGTTTTAGTAAAAAAAAACTTTTTTCTATTTTGAAAATTGCTGTAGCACCATTTTCTGCGACCAATAACTTTTTGGCTTTTAGTCTGTGGATGGGAGTGCTGGCTCATTTTTTGCAGGCTGAAATGTTTTCAATGGTTTCACTTTGGGATACAGTACCTGCAAGGTTTTGATCATTTTTTATTCCTATGTTTTTGGGAAAGCAAAATGACCATTCTATAGTATTTACTGTACGAGATACATGACACATGATGATATATTTCATGATGATATATTTCAATTGATTGGACTTTAATGAGTACAGCAATACTAATTATATGTTACTTTTTTATTTTATTTTTTTTAAATGGTTAAGGGGGTGTTTGAAACTTTTATCTTTTAAAAATATTTAAACCTGCTTTTTTTTCATTTTCAATGTTAAAATTTAGTCTCCCTAGGAAACTTCAACATGCGATCACTTGATTACTTGTACGCTATATTATAGTACTGATGTACTGCAGTACACAACTACTTCATTGATCTCCCATAACACCCTGTCTATAGCAATGTGTAAAAGCTGTGCAAACCTGTCAGCAACATAGGCCTTCATAAGTTTTCCAGATGCTACGACAGAGAAACAGCACCCCATGATCGACGGCTAAATAGTTGAATGGCTGGGATCAGAGCCGTCTCTAAACCCGGCCACTAGCAGTGTTTGCACCCGCTCCATAGCTCATGGTCCCACTCCATATCTTGTTAGTGCTGCTGTCATGTAAATTTATGGCACAGGACTTTTAAGGGGTTTATATTAAGAGATCCATCTATCGGAAGCAAGTGGTGAATCTTCTTTGTCATTCACAAATTTTGGCATAGAACCACACCTAGGGGCAGAGTCTAAGGAGACCCGTGGTCTTATTCATTTTACCTTTTATACAGGGGATCTGGAATTCGCTGCAGGAAACTTTCAGGTTGCTACTGGCTGCACCACTCCATCAGATGTATGAATGGTGGTACACCAAAATCTGACGCATGTGGAGCCAGACCCGACACTTTTGTGTGAGCCAATTCTTAGAGGGCGTATCTCACCAGATTCACATGATTAGACACATTTATGAATGTGGCTTGGCAGAATATGGCGTGAAAGTGTCAGATTAGTCCATATCGATTTCATAGTGGCAAGGCTAAGACATATTTTGATGCATGCACTCTATGAACCACTTTTTGCCGCATAAACGTGTCTTGCAATGGCACACATTTATAAATTGCTGTCAGACACTTTCATAGAGCTAACCAGTGGAGCTGATTCTTGGGGCCCACCAATGGCATTGAATTTTGGGGTTAACCAATGGATTCTTGGATTCTCTCCACTGAGGAGTTGATTTATGGAGCTAACCAATGGATTATTGGAACCCACCCATGGAGTTGATTCTTGGGGCCCACCAGTGGAGTTGATTCCAGGAGCTAACCAATGGATTATTGGAACCCACCCATGGAGTTGATTCTTGGGGCCCACCAGTGGAGTTGATTCCAGGAGCCCACTCATAGAGTTGATTCTTGGAGCTCACCCATGTAGTTTTTTCTTGGGGTCCACTAGTGGAGTTAATTCTTGGAGCCTACCCTACAGCTCCGTGTACATGACTTCAAATACTGCACTCTTCCTCTTGCTGTCTGCCTCTCCTCTTTCTTCCTGAAAAGCAGCCCCATTACTGCCATGACCAGAGGTCCAACATGTCCAGGGATCCACTGGGGGTTTCCCATGCTTCCATGTGGACCAGTGAGCCAGTCCTGGTTTAACCTGTCAGTTATATCCCAACTTTCTTTGTAATCTGATCTTAGATCGCAACAAAATGTACTGAAAAGCAGTAAAAAGTTGTCATATTGTTTTGTGCCATGGTAATAATAATAATAATAATCTTTATTTATATAGCGCCAACATATTCCGCAGCACTTTACAATTTGGAGGGTGTAGGTACAGACAAAAGAAATACATTGCACAATGAAAAGCTACTTACAGATGAGACACAAGGTGAGAGGGCCCTGCTCGCAAGAGCTTACAATCTATTAGGGTGTACGAGAGAGAGACGAAGGGTAAGAAGTGCTAGATTTACAATGGTCCAGCCATGTGACATAAATATGGGGTTGTTTTATAGAATTCGGGTGAACGTGCCACCAATCATTACATCTATATACAGTTAAGTGCCGAAAATGAGATGAGTGCGCTAGGGAGTGTGGGGGTGGGTGGGTGTTAGCATTAGGGCTTCTGGTAGGGCAGAGTGAGACGATGTATTCTGTCAAGTTTAGCTTTGCTATATCTGTAGTTTATGGCAAGTTCTTTATTGCAGCACAGTAACCTCAGCTTGATTGGGTCAATGTTTATGTCACTTAATGGATTTTGCACTTTTGTATCACGATAGCTTTGAGCCACCATTAAAAGTGACAAATTCTAAAAAGCAGATAGAGCAAGTTACAGTGTCGAAAATTATAAGATTATTGCTCAAAACAGTATTAGATAGTGTAAAGGCCAGTCAAAATTAGATTATTGCAGACAATGAGTCCATGTAGCAACAGGGAGCATATTTGGAAACAGTTCCCTCCATGACACAATCCCATTATATCCATTTAGCAACAGCTATTACATTGCTCAGATGACCCATCTCCCAACATATAAACCTAAAGAACGAGTGTTTCTGAAGTTGACATGCCCCTGTAGCAGCTCAAATAGCTATTAAGAACAGAACAGAAGACTTCAAATAACGGTGCCCCCCCAATTCTCCATTATGGATTGAGGCTGTATGCATGTATGGGAGTTAAAAATGTAATCTTCATGCTTCAATGCTACTTTTAGAGGTTCCTGTTTGATTGGTAGCCATGCCAAAGGCAAAAAACTCACAATCATGAGTGACTTAGAAAGAAAAATTGGTCTAATTAGACCAGGGACATAATCCCCAGCTGCCATGTCGACTTCTAGAATGGTATGTGTTAATGTGTAGAGGCTTATGAAGTGGAGACAGTAGCACCGGAAAAACAGAAGACATTTTTTTTTTCTAAAAGAAAAAATATGTAACAGTTAAGAAAATAAGTCATAAATAACATGTTAAAGGGCCAATCCACATATCACAGACAAATACAGCAAACAACTAGCAAATGTCAAGTGCCAGAAAATCAATCATTTCTAAAACATAACTCTTAAGAAATCTACATATAATAAACTTTATACATACAATGACAAATACATACATGATACATACATTTCCACTCATGACATTCATTCTATTCACGGTAACATAAGCATACAGATGCATAGACAAAACTTAAATAATACTGATAGGATCTCATCTGATTTCATGGCTATAGAGCTTGGTAATCAGTGCTACTTAGTCCACATCAGCGCTATTTTTAGTTTCTTTAATAGGCCCTTTAAATGGAACAAATCCAAAATAGGAGTGACTCTACCAATAAATGTCAACCCATTCATGTACCTAATGTATTCATGTTAAAATTACCCTGTAAGTCCCTATGCTTTGTCTCAGACAGTGCCGTCATATTCCTCAGGGGAATAATAAAAGGGTACAAAAGATTAATAGTTGGATAGTTCTTAGCTAACTTAGGACCAAAAAGTAGGCAATCATGCTTAATTACCCCAACTGTCATTGGCACTTAGGTACTTCCTTTATCATTAAATGAATTCCCCTGCATTTAAGCCAAAATGAAATCCCCTATGATGTCTAAAAGCATATAGAATTTTTTTCTTTTTTTTTTCTTTGTTTATTTTCATTAAAGGGGTTTGCTCACTACAAAAATTATCTTTCAACATGATGGGACAGTTAAATGAAGACTTTTTCTAAATACATCGGTCAATAAATTTTACTTGAAAGGGTACTATCATTTTATTTGTTATAGGACTCACAACTGTATTTTATTAAGCTTTGCAATTCATACTGATTAAAAAGTATTTACCTGTCCTGCTGTGAAAAACCTGGCAAAGAGACTTGTCTTCCCTTTCCCTCCTACCTCCTGCAAACCATGTGATGTACATTCATGGAGAATTCAAGTGAATATAAGTAATTACAGTAGAGCACTTACAGGGAATGGGGAATTGTTTGTTTATCTTTGAGTCCTGTTGGCAGAACTTAGTAATGGGAGCAGAGGACAGCAGATCAGAGCTGGGGAGTTGAGTACTGCTGTCATGTGTGACTGCAGCTCTGTACAGTTTACACAGTGACTCATGGGTCCTAGTTATCATCATTATCATGACAGCAAGTGCAGAGCTGGGGGGATTACATACTTATGTCAAAACAATGTTTAGCAGTGATAATTGTGGAGGAAAGTCCTAGATTGCAGTGCATTCCGGGACTTGTAGGAAAGAGCTGGTGAAGAACTAGTGACACTCCTACAAGCAGAAATCGTATTCATCATATGATAGATTAATGAGGAGGCAAAAGAAAATAAAAGAAAAACATGAAGATAGTGAAATATCTTTACTTTACAATATAAATGCTGTTGATAGTGTTCTGTGAAATCTTTAAACTCTTGGATAACCTGTCATGATCATGCCAGAAAGAACCCCAGCTTTGAGTTCTGGTCGCCGGCCACAGCCGTTGCGACGTAAGCCGTGGTTTTTGACATAGTGTTTACATATGTGTTCACTAGTGTGAACTGGGTTTTCTTCCCTGCTATCTTGATTGATTCCTGACCGACGCCTAGGCCAGGAATCTTCCAGCACTCCACGGGTTAACCTGGCTCCTTGATCCTGGTGATTGACAGCTCTACCTTCCTATCTGGTCTTCTGTTTCTTCCTCCTATTGCCTTTGTCCTTGGTTCTTCTGGAAGGTACTTAAGGGCTCTTCTGTCTCCTCTCTTTGCTGGTTATACTGGTCCTTTTCTGTCTGTTACTTACCTACTCTATTCTGTGCCTCCCTGGTTACCTTACTCTGCTAGGATCACGTTTATTCTTCTGCCTTCTGACTTTGTATCGCGTTCCCGATAGTTACCGACTTGGCTTGCTTGACGTTCCCATATTGTGTTTGTATTGTTTTGTCTGCGTCTTGTGTTTTCACACTATTCAGTATAGTGCTCAGTCTTCTGGTTGGGGCCGACCTATTAAGGAGTCGGGCACCCCAAAAGGCAGGGACAGGGGTTGGGACCAGTGTCAGGGCCTCACACTGTGTCTGTTCGTGCGCCCCTGACGGGTCCCTTACATAACCCCTTTAAGTCATGAGATGAGAGACATTTTATGTGCTCTGAATGCACAAAGGTTTCTATGGTTACCTGATTACCTGTCCATAACTCTGTTATCTGATTAGCTCAAAGAGCAGAGAGCACGGAGTGAATTCCTTATGGATGGGCAGCTAATTATTTGTAACAAGATTACAGATAAGCCATTGTTTTCAGTCTTCACAGCACATGTATTTTTTGTTTTACTGAAGATAACATATCCTGCACTTGTCAGTGTAAAGACTCAGATCATTTCAGAGAAGATAAATATGGTAATCACTGCTTTAGAACAACCCACAGTCTGAGTTGACAGAGTGAGTGTAAAACTGCTTGTGACTCAGTAGAACAGCATGCTGAGAAAACCCCTAAGGCCTGATTCACTTATGTATTGTTGTTTTAATTTAGAGCTTCAATTGCAGAGGTGGCACCAGATCCATTTAATGACAGACACCAATGGCACCTGACGGATCCCACTGACTACAATGAAGTCCATAGAGTAAATGGAAAAATAAGTGCTGTATCCTGTCTCTTTTTTCTATAATTTTTTATAGAATATGCAACAGAAGCACAGAGCTGAACTTTTGTTACAGATCGGAACCTAGCTGAAATAATTTTCTTTTGCAACCATAATCTTTAAAAATAAATAAGCAACTAAATAAAAAACTACCTGTTTATTAGGTTTCAATTTATTTTTTGGGGATATTTTTTTCAAGTAAAACCCTAATTTATCTTGTCGAGGTCCACACAATACAAAGTGATAAAATAAAATAAAAACAAAATAAATAAAAAATGTTTCAGTAGAATTCCTCTAACGTTAAATACATAGGACCAGAAAAGTGCTGAATTCTTAAATATGATGTGTGGGCATTTATCTGTTCCAATAGATGAACAGCTAACATCTGGCCACAGGGGTTTTAGTGATGGGAAAAAAAGAAAAACAAAACACACTTAAACAATACTAGTAGGGTCAGTCTCTACCTGTGTGTTGAAGAAACCTCCAGTATGCCCAAGCTTTGTCCTGAAGACCTACCAGAACCTACCAGGGGAGGATTTCCAAAACAGTAAAAAAAAAAAGACAACACATTTTTATATTAGGTGCTAAATTGTTTTCAGTATAGAAATCTGCACCAAAATTCACTCAATTTGGTGCAGAATGGTATTTTATCTGCTGCTTTTCTAGATTTGTTGTCCACATTTTCTGTTGCAAATCCAACACTTACCCTGAAAAAGACTCAGCTGCAATACTGGACTCAGTTCATGAACAAAAATGGTGTTATTTGTAAAAATAAAAGCAGACTATTTTTATAATCTAGCCCCTAGTTTCATGCATAATGTAGCCATGTGTCATGTGACAATCAGGAACATCTAATAGTGCCGCACTCCAGTAAGATTTCGGGTGCTCAGTGGAAAAAAACCTATAACCCAGTACAGGATAAGAAGAATATCCACCTTTTAATCTTTTAGAGTGTTTATTTGAGCATTAAACACAGAAGAAAAATGTAGTTATTCTTCAAACAAGACAATGGTAGGACTTGAAGTAGTAGACAGGAAGGAATTACTGTGCACATACTGGGTTTGCAATGTCTTGCTAACAAGCCTTGTTCCTGTATTCCTGCTTTGCTGTCCTGTCTGTGTTCCCTGCATGGTCCAAACTCCGGCCTGTCTACCCCTTCAGGTCCTGCAGGTCCTTAATGATAAAGGCCTGATAGGCTGAAACGTCAGACCATGGGAATATCTCACTAAAATATTGCCGTACCATTGTCTTGTTTGGAGAGTAACTACATTTTCTTCTATGTTTTATGCTCAAATAAACACTTTAGAGAATCTAAAGGTGTGCCGTGGATTTTCTTCTTATGTGTCAATAAAGGACTATGGAGCGGGCTCATAGGCTGAGCCAGTTCCAAACTAACCAGGCACTGGCTATTAATTACAGCTGAAACCCACCATTAGTTGCTGAGATCAGCGATAAATGTTGTGGTAAATGTGTATTTGGCATCTAAGTTGCTAAAAAGTGGATGTTAAAACTGGTCCATTGTGCTGCTCAATTTGCCTCCTGCAATACAATTGTGGGATGCTGACTGGCAGATACAGCAGCCAGGGGCCTAATGAAGACCTGCAGGTCTGCCATCATGCTGCTCTTCTTACAGCCTGCCTGAGGCCAGAGAGGTATAGTAATATGCTGTTCTGCAATATATTACCATTGCAGAATACTCTACAAGCTCACACCCTCTAAAAGCTCACGGCAATAATTTTTTGGGGGGTTTCCCAGTACATTGCATGGTGCGGTAAATGGTACCATTAAAAATGCATATTGTGCCACCAACGCAAAACCTTAACAGAAAAAAAAAAAATGTATGGCTTTTGGATGCAAAAACTAAAAAAAAAAAAAAAAAAAACCCTTGTAGAAAAGGTTCACATAAAGGTATTTACTTTTTGATTATGTCCATTTGATATTCTGAAATAGTCTATGATCTGCCTCTTTTTACAAGTTACATTTTGCACTTCAAATATATCATTCTTAATTTTGCTGTATTTTCCCTTTTATACTACTGTATATGAATGAACAACAAAGATTTTCGCCCTTCTTTCCCTTATAATGATAAAAAAAACCTGCAATTATATTGAGCTTTCCGTGTCCTCTGGCTGAAGTTCAGAAATGAATCTCTGCTGTGACAATACAATACCATAAATTCCAGAAACCCACTGAGGTTTAAAAACCCTAATAGTCTTAGCACCCTCAGCGATTAACTCTCTAGTCGACCATATGGACAACCAGGCCTAACTCATCTGCGCAGAGGATCATGTACTTTATAAATGCTTATACCACCAGATGTTAATACAGAAAGTTCTAGGCTCTGGTTTCATTCTCATAAAGAAGAGACAAATTCATCTAACCGTTCTCTTCTGACAATTGTCACCAATGTCATGGTAAATTAGGATCAGTATTCAGTTGAGTTGCATATACTGCGTAATGTCCTTGAAATCCATGAAAGAGGGTGAAAATGATTTGAAAAACATGGGTGCTCCTCTTATAAAAACAACACCCCAATTGTCCATGATTGTGTGTCGGATTGCAGCTCAGCTCCATTCACTATAATGGATCTGGATTGCTACACCAGCCCCAACACTGAGTGGGTATAGAGCTGTTTCTGGAAGAAAGCAGCCCCGTTTTTTGAACTCCTGTATAATCCCATTGAAAGTGGTGTTCTGATCTTAGACAGGTATGGCATATCTATATGATATTCCATAAATCTTGGGTGGGTATGGGTTCCACCTCAACTATCTTGAGAACAGACCCCCAAAAGGGAGGTGCTCACACTTGTATGGTAATCGTCATCCTGTTTTATGGGAGTTCTGAGTACAACCAAGCAGGGGCATTACTAGGAGTCAACCTCCTCTGCTGCACTTTCTTATGGTGGGCTTTGATTCCCCCCCCAGCAAACAGCAAGTAACAAGTTGACCTTCTCCTGTCACATAAATGTTCCTTTGTCCCGATCCTACTAATAACCTCCCTCACTCTCCCCTTTTTTGAGGCTCTCTGTCCACATCTAGTCCCCCTCAAACACCAAGTGGCCATCATATACCAACCTCCTGGCCTCACAACTGTGTTCTTCACCCACTTCACCACCTGCCTTCTGCACTTTCTATCTGCTGACATCCTCACTATCACTATGGGAGAATTTAACATCCCCATTTACACACACAACTCAGCTGCCACCAAACTCATATCGCTTTCCTCCTCTTTTGGCTTCTCATAGTGGTCCTCTCACACACACTGGATCTCATCTTCACCCACCTGTGCACCCTATCTAACAGTTAAAACTCTATTCTTCCCATCTCGTACCATAACTTGCTCACTTTCTCTATCCTCCTCCTGTCAATTGTCCCTCCAGCACAGAAACTAGCACACTCTTGCAGGAATCTCCAGAGTCTTCATCCTCAAACCGTCTCTGACTTTCTATATCTGCACACCGACACAGCCACTGAATTCTGCAATTGCGTCTGCTCTCGACTCGCTTGCCCCTCTCATGCACACTAGAATCAATAGGCACACAGAGCTGACAAAAAAAACTGATGTGAGTTTCTAGAGCTGCAGAGCGGCGCTGGAAGAAAACAAACTCCACAGAAGACTTTCATGCATGCAAACGCACACTCCTCAACTTCAAGCCTGCACTTACTTCTGCTAAACAGGATTACTTTACCTCTCTCTTATCCTCTCTATCTCACAGCCCTAATTAACTGTTCTACACCTCCAATTCCTTCCTCCAGCTCCCTGGTCCCCACGCCCTCTGCTCTCATCTTAGCTGAAGATTTTCCTACAGACTTCAAGAGCAAGATCAAAAACATTAGAGGGAGATTCTACCTTCAGTCCCCACAACAATGTCTATCCCGTTTTATCAAACCCAATAAGGAGAAAATAGAGTTCATCATCTTTCCCCCATCCCACTCCACCTCCTCATCTGACCTATTACAGTCAATGATTCCCCGCTCTCCACAGTCCTAGTCCCCAGTCAGATAACCTTTGACTTTGCCCTGTCCTTCAAACCACACATCCAAGCCCTGACCACCTCATGCCGCCTCCATCTTAAAATATTTCCCAGGTCCATTCTTTGACTTTGACTCCCCCAAAAATATTTTTCATGACCTCATCATCTCACGCCTGGATTGCTGCAACATTCTTTTCTTTGGCCTTCCATCTAGTATGCTTCAATCCATCCTCAACTCCGCTGCCCATCTGATCCAACTATCTCCTCGCTACTCCATTGCATCTCCCACCTGCTTATCCCTTCACTGGCTACCTATTGCCCAGCAAATTCAGTTCAAGCTGCTAAGAATTACATAAAAGGTTTTACATAACCCATGTTCCCTCCATACATCTGTACCTCTATCTTTAGATACCTCCTGTTATACAATCTCTGCTCCTCACACGACCTTTTCTGCTCTCCTCTTGTCAGCTCCTCACACAACTGCCAAATGCCAGAATAATGATAGAGAGAGAAAAGTTTTTAAAGCATTTTTATAACTTTCTGCAAAGTCAAAAGTTTACATACACTAGGATTATTAAACTTTATTAACCCATTAAACAATTTGGGCAGCACATATGATGTTGTCATGTCTTTGGAAGCTTCTGACAAATCTGTGGATGTTTTTGATGCACGCCAGAAACACACTGCTTCTGTGTGTAACATCACGTGAAAGTCTAAAGAAATCAGCCAAGATACCAGGAAGATAATTGTAGACTTGCACAAGTCTGGATCATCCTTGGGTGCAATTTCCAGATACCTGAAAGTGCCTCGTTCATCTGTACAAAAAATTATACGCAAGTACAAATAAGACGGGTATGTCCAGCCATCATGCTGCTCAGGAAGGAGATGGGTTCTGTGTCTCAGAAATGAATATGCTTTGGTCCAACATGTGCATATCAACCCAAGAACAAAAGCAAAAGACCTTGTGAAGATGCTGGCGGAAGCTGGTAAGATTGTGTCATTATTCATAGTGAAACAAGTAGTGTATCAATATGGGCTGAAATACCACTCTGCAAGAATGAAGCCATTACTCCAAAAGAAACATATAAAAGCCAGATTGTTTGCAAATGTACACAGGAACAAAGATTTACATTTTTGGAGACATAGCCTGTGGTCTGATGAAACTGTTTGGCCATAATGACCATTGTAATGTTTGGAGGAAAAATGGAGAAGCTTGGAAGCCACAGAACACCATATCAACTGTGAAACACGGGAGTGGCAGCATTATATTGTGGGGTTGTTTTGCTGAAAGAGGGAGTGGTGCACTTCACATAATATGAAGGAAAGAAAATAATGTAGCAATACTGAAGCAACATCTCAAGACATCAACCAGGAAGTTAAAGCTTGGACGGAAATTGATCTTCCAAATAGACAATGACCCAAAGCTAATGCCAAACTGGTTACAAAGTGGCTTAAGGAGAAGCAAGCCAATGTTTTGGAGCGGCCATCACAAAGACCTGATCTCAATCCTATTGAAAATTTATGGGTAAAGCTGAAAAGGCCGGTGCCAGCAAGTTGACCTACAAACATGGCTCAGTTACACCAGTTCTGTCAGGAGGAATGGGCCAAAATTCCTATCAACTATTGTGAGAAACTTTTGGAAAGATATCCACAATGTTTGACCCAAGTCAAAAAGTTTAAGGGCACTGCTACCAAGTAGTAATGAAATGTATGTAAGCTTTCAACTTTGCAGAAAGTAATAAAAATGCCTTAAAAAGTCTCTTTCTCATTATTCTGGCATTTGGCAAATAGAAATAATTTTGGTTCCTAATTGACCTAAAACGGGGAAGGTTTATTCTGATTTTATGTCAGATAGTGAGAAAAACCTGCAGATGGGGCTTTTTATAGAGTGTATGGAAACTTCTGGTTTCAACTGTACATGTAAGTGGAGGTAGGGGTTAAAAACATGTATTGCATAACGTTAAATATTAGAGTTATTATGGTTACTTCTTTGACTGTATGTCACAAGTTCTCCTGTGACCCTCACTCAGGGTTGCAGGCACACCCATGCCCCAGCTATAAGTGACGCCGCAACCTGTATGTCGATCCTCGGATGCACTTGCAGCTACGTCTTTGTCTACGTCTATGTGCGGCTATTCACTTGTCCTCGTTCCGTATGTCTCTGCTAGGCACTGCGCACATCCCTGTCACCTAGGGTGCGGGCTCTGTTAAATTTAAGGGGCCATTGCACTGGTGATTGGTGATCACTGGACGATAACCCTATTTAACCCTGCCCTTTCCTGTTGTTCCTTGCTGGATTGATAATACTTGGTAGCCTAGAGAGAAAGTGTTTTCTTGTGTTCCATTGCTATACCATGTGCCATATCTATTGCCTTCATCTATCAACCACAAACCTTAGCCGCCTGTCCTGACCTTCCTGCCTGTCCCCGATTATGAGCCAGCCCAACGATTCTGTACCTCGCCTCGGCCACCACTGCAGGGTCATTTGCCGCAGTAAGTCGAACCTGCTTTGCGGCGGGCACTGGTGAAAACCAGCGGCCCCTTAGACTCCGGTCCCTGGTGCGGCTTACACCAATTCCTGCAGTGGTACAGTGGATCCACTACTCTAGTCATTACAATGTATTATAGAAGTCATGAGATTTACTTCACCTGGGTCCACTTAAATAAGCACCAGTGAAGCGTGCACCCCCCTGCACCAAGCCTCTGAGACCTGCCCATAAGTGCATAGCGATGATACCAGTCACGTCCCTTCCAGCATATACTTTATACTCTTATGTGCCCACTCTGTGCTTCACATGTTCCATTATAACATTTCCGTTGGCCTGCATGCCCTACAGTTTATCGTCTTTACTTTTAAGAAAAAAAACCTTATAAAAAAATCATTTAGAAGAAAATCTGCCCCTGAAGCAAAATATAGTAATATAAAACGGACACAGAGTATAGTTTTTTATGTCATCAAATATCCTGGAGGCAAAATATAGTAGAATTCCAGTTGATTATTCTCGTAGATGCGATGCTCCATAGACTATAATTATAACGAAGTGACATGAAAACTAGAAATGAACCTTTGAAAGAATAGTCCTACAACATTCCAATGATACTTACAATACATCAGAAATCCATAAGTTTTCTAGAACTTTGCTGGCAAACTTTTTTATTAATTGATTATTGTTAGTACTTTTTTGTGCTTAATGACATTCTAACCATTAGGTTCATTGATGGCGATACAACCTCTGCATCCCTTGAGAAATACAGACACAAGAAATGACCCAGGGACCCAAAGAAGAAGCAACTCAGAAGCTTTAAGCCATATCTCGTTCATATACATCATTAAACGGAATTCATCATAAACACAACATCTTCTCAACTTAAACACCATTTGGAGATCAACTATTCAGAAACTTTGGTGATGGCTTTAAAAAAAAAAAAAAAAAAATCTGGGGAAAACTGCAGCCAGTTACATAATTCTACAGTAACAGCAGGGAAAATTGCATGCCAATCATTCGGATTCATACAAAACTATGTATACATTATTTTAGGCTCTATATTCTGGCTTGTGCTGGAGAAATGTCTTCCTGTAACATTAGCTTAAGAGGGGTAATGTTCTTCATTAGGAAAAGGCACCGTGTAGGTGTATGGAAACTTATAGGTCATTAGTTCCGCCACTGAAATCTAAATATATTCTAAATGGTTCATGGGAAACGAGCTAGGTCTCTTGGAGCATTCCTTTATGCACATTTGACTTCTATAAAATTCATATGCCCTTTAAGGGATTTGAAAATGTGTTATCTCCTTAATATTTATTCAGCATCTTTATTCATAAAAGCATTTCATATAATCTCACAATACTATAGTACATTGTACAAAAAAAAAAAAAAATTATAAAGTCTTACAAGAAAACTAAATAAAAACTGCAAAAAAACAAATGAAAAATCTCCTCCCAAAGAACAAATTTATTTAAAAATTTGCAAAACAGAACAAAACAAAATCAAGATTAGAATGTCCTTTAAAAAACAAAAAAAGCCTTAAAAGAGTTTAATGTACAAATACAGTACAAGATGTATCAAAACGTGAATTTTCCTTTGAAAAATTCAAAACACTTCAAAATGCAAATTTTCTTTCAAATAACAAAAATGTTTCTTAAAAATGTTAAAACTAACACTAAGGGCCACATGTATGAAAACTGTCTAGGTCTAAAATTCACTTTGTTGCCCATAGCAACCAATCAGAACTCCCATCTCATTCTTTCAGAGCACTATATAAAATGAAAGAGCAACTCTGATTGGATACTATGGGCAACAAAGTGAATTTTAGACCTAGAGTTGCTCTTTCATTTTATATAGTGCTCTGAAAGAATGAGATGGGAGTTCTGATTGGTTGCTATGGGCAACAAAGTGAATTTTAGACCTAGATAGTTTTCATACATGTGGAACTATTAAACACTATCAAAAAGTAACAGTCCTCTCGGCTAATAAAAAAAATTACATGAACAAATTAGGATACAAAAAAAAAAATCACTATAAATATTTCCTTCCAATGGAAAAAAAAATTAAAATAAAATAAAAAAATAAAAAAATGATAACGGACAAAAATACAAAACTAAATCAAATGAGAAAGTCCCTCCCCCCAAAAAAAAGCTGTTTAAACAAATTAGGATTAAAAAATAATACAAAAAAATTCAAAAATAATAAAAATGTTTTCTAAAGAATAAAAGGAACTTCAAAAGTAACAAAAAGAGGGCACAAGATCTACGTATCACAATAATGTATTACATTGTCTTAAAATACAATATCATTACAAATAATTTGCACATTCTTTCTTGCCATCTATAAGATAATTAAGCAGGCAGCATTTTACCTACCGATGACTACAATGTCAATTTCCCACAACACAAGCTTAGAAAATAATTTAAGTCACACTTATTACACAGAGACCTGAAACGGCAACCATAAAAGTTTATTTCCCATGATACCCCTGCAGGGAAAAAGTACACATTGATTTATTGAAAGTTTTCATCTCCTATGCAATAATAATACATAGTAGGGATGTGTCTCTACACGCTCTTTAATGTTTTACGGATCAATGTAAACCTGACAGTTCATACTGGTATGTGTTCCTAACTCATACTGATAGCATAGCCGATACCGCCACAGTGCAAACAGAGCCGCGGCCTGTAGAGTCCTGCCTCTCTCCACTAACAGAACACACTTTATTTCTGGCTAAGACAATTGATTTTAAGCAAACAGTAGGTTACAAGGAGGGGGGTGTTGCTGCTGGTGAGATCTCAGGAACAGCTGCAGAATTCCAACATTTCTCCGTGAGCCTGACCCTCTCGTTATTTCATGTGTAGCCCTGTACATCAATGTTCAACCGTCTGTCCTTCAGATTAAAGCTCAAGTCTCCGTTCTTGCCATTAGCCAAAATCATGACTTATACAAAACTTTTTCAATGGTTTAATTTGCTCTGAATAAAATGCTTCACCAAAACTATTTGCAGCATTTTGATCAGTGACTTAAAGGGGTTTTGCCACGATGTAATGTTGACGTGGGATCCTCCAAAATGGGTATTTAATCACTTTTCAAAATATACGTGATTAAAAAAAAAAATTGCAGCCTGCCTTACCTGCCCTTAGTTACTTAAAAGCTTCTATTAGATAGGACCTGACAAGAGCTGCTGGCCTGGTTTGCGCAGAGCACACTTCTTATCTGATGACGGGGAGCTGAAGAAGGTTTCAAGGCACCGGGTAGAAATATGTTGTGTTTTGTATACAGAATCCACTAGTTGTAGTGTGATTATCTGAGAAGATCCCTGCTTTATCTGATGACAGAGAACATGAAGAAGCTTTCAAGAGGCTGAAGAAGCTTTCAAGAGGCTGTGGAGAAAGCTGTTGTCGTTTGTATACAGAATCCACTAGGTGTAGTTTGATTATTTGAGTGAACATTTCACACGATCACTTATGCACGGCCCTGTGCTCTGGCTGTGTCTCTCTCTCTCAGCTCAGCATTGCTTTGTTTACAATTGCTCTTAGCAGATAAGGCACGTCCTGGCAAAACCCCTTTAAAGGGTGTCTCCAACTTTTGGAACAATCTTAGATCGATGAGGGTTACCAGGCTCAGTTCCACACTTTCGATCATGTTTGTGTCTGCTATTAGAGCTTAGTTCCATCAGATGGGATGCCAGGGACAAGCACCACTACCCCTTTAGTTGGCTGATTGGCATGGGCACCAAAGTCAAACACCCAGCAATCTAATATTGATTGACCGTCCTACAAGTTTTGGAAAGCTTGTGCTTTTAGGAGGAGCACCACTATTATTGACGGGTGGAGGGAGCCTCATATTACTATTCACTAAACTGGGAATGAGCTGCAATAGCAAATACAGTCCATGGACAAGAGTAAAAAAATTTCCGTTTTTCAAATATCAGAAAATCCCCTTAAAGGAAACCTATTACATTGAATATTAAATCTGCTGGTAACATGTCATAGAACAGAAAGAGCTGAACAGATTGACGCATTGTCCTGTATTCAGTAAAATTTGTATTGTATTCAATAGATTCCTGCTTATTTTGTTTTAAAGGGGTTTTGCCAAGAAGTGATTTCCTCACATAACAGGCTGATACTCTGATCTAAAGCCTTGAGAAAATGGGCGTTGTGTTTCTGTCTTTAAAATAACAAGTACCTCCTCTGTGATGTCATCGCTCCACCTCCCATGCACGTTCCTGATAATAAGTCTCTGTAGTTGGGTAAACATCGTTTGACTAATCAACTGGGGATAACTGTATTGTGCACAAGCTCTTCGGGTTTTGTTTCTCCCTCTTAACTGCTTATCTGCTCAGGAGAGAGGATACATTCCAAGCAGGCAGCGTTCTTTTGTTCATTCAAGGACTGCTGCGTGGGGAGGGGGGGGGAGCTGAGCAGGGATCCAGGGAGCGCCTGCATGTTTACTCAGATAATTACATGGATTCTCTATACAAAAGACGCAGGCTCTTTTCTCCCACTCCCTTCAAAGCTCGTTCATGTGCCCTGCCATCAGATAAGAAGTGCAAACAATGCAAGCTCCTGTCAGTTCTTGGCTGTAAACAGTTAGGAAACTAAGGGCATCTTAGGCTGTAGATCTCACAGGCTACACTTTTTATTATCACATATGTTTAGAAAAGTGATTAAATACCCATTTTGGAGGATCACACGTCAACATTGCATTGTGGCAAAACCCCTTTAAGTAGTCCAGTAGGCGGTATTATCAGTGATTGACAGCCTTTCTTGTATGAGCGTGCTTAAGATATAGCTGTCAATCATTGATTACCCCGCCTACTAGACAATTTAACCTAGAATAAGCAGGGACTGAAATGAATATATGAATATATATATATATATATATATATATATATATATATATATATAATATATATATATATAATATATATATATATATGTATATATATATATATTTATATATATATATATATATATATATATATATATATATATATATATATATATATATATATATAATGAATATATGAATATTATTGCACTGGTGATAGTTGAGAAATATTGGACATTTTTACCCTAACGGCAAATCTTGCTCCACTCCGACTCCTCAGGCTCAGACAGAGCACATTGAGATAGCTCTGCCTATCTGAGCAGTAATGGGCCTAGTTTTGCCGAATCACATTCATAGATGTGTCTAATATTATGAGTGTGTTGCAATGGCCCCAGAACACCCCCTCATGTTGCGGCGCATTAGAAAGTGTCGAGTCTTATGAACAATGCGCCTAACACATTCATTAGGTGCATTAGACATCGTAGACGCTCACTTTGGCACATTTTATGCCAGAAAAGGGTGAAAAACCTGATCATACATGTCTCCCTTAGTTTTCAGCTAGTTACAGAGATGCTAAATATGCTAATCACTGCTATAGAACCACCCACAAGACCAGAGTGGATGAAAGCTGCCTGTGACTCAGTTAAACAGCATGTTGAGAAAACCCCTTTAAGTTTTGAATATGGCATTTTGATAGCCCTGAATTAGGACACAAATGGGCAATATAAAACATTTTCTTCACTAAACTTACAATTCGAGTTGAATTTCTCTTCAATCATTGTGTTTTTCTCATATTTCTGAATATCTGTATTAAAAAGTCTTATGTTTTTTTTTTAAATAGGACACAAATGTTCTTGTCAGCATCAGCCACAAATGACCCCAAAGCCTCCTTTGCAGTTCTGTCCCACTGACAATATTTGTGTGAGTGTTCGATATAATTGGCAGCTTTAATAAACATCATGTTTTTCGTGGTCACTGAATACTCAACGCTGAAAAGATTTCTCAAGAGCTGACCTCCCGCCGGGCACTTTCTACCAACTGCGGCCACCGCTTGGGTTAAAGGCAGCAAAGCACTTAGACATCTCAAAAGCTTTCCTAAATGATTCCATCATGACAATATCTGGAGGGGGTATTTAGCAAGAGCTAAACACTGAGAAATGAGTGTGAAAATAAAACTCCGCTCCATAATCGAGTCTCAGACCGCAACTCATGATCTGATGAGGCAGGTTTGAGATACCAGTGTTAAGCAGAACGTCAGACAGTGGTGTATGGGGAAGCAAAAGGGGTCAGGCTTGGAGATGAAATCACAGCCTGTTTGTTTTCTGAGACCCATCGGGAATGTTTGTGCTCTGGGTGTTATCTTGCAGTTCTATATATAGCAGTAGAGATGTAGGGTCATAAATTAGGAAGGTTTGTAACTCGGAATGACAGACAGGTCACATACTGTGAAAGGAGGAAAACATGTATAGGAAACTAAGAGAAAGATTTTGGAAATGTTCTGTAAATCGGAACAAGGCAAAGATATTTTACTGGTCAAAAAATGCCAAAAGTCCATTGTTCTTAAAATAACATATCTAGGTTATGTGATAGCGTTACATATTAGGGAGAGCGCCAAATAGGTGTGCGGAGACTTGAAATTGCCTTTTGCACTCCACGAAGCATCTGCATATCACAAGGCATTATGGGAAAGGAGCTGAGAAGCTTAAGCGCCCTTTATTGGATGTAACAAATCCTCAATCACCCAGATGGGTGATGCTGGCTTGGCTAAATATCCCTTTTGCTTTCCAAAGACCCAGTGGGTCAAAAGCAAATTGAGGATTTGTAACATCCAATAAAGGGCGCTTAAGCTTCTCAGCTCCTTTCCCATAATGCCTTGTGTAGACAAACAAGTAATGCTCAGGAGACAACTACTGAGCAACCACAGGCCAGATAGACAGATGGCAACAGGGGTGATGATTTAAAACAGGGGTGTGAAACTCATGTCCACAGGCCAGTGTAGTTATATTTTTCCACAGTATAATCATCTTGGTCCACTGGGGTCAGCAGGGACTGACAACGCAGACATTGGGTAGATGTGGATCCTCTGGGCCACCACGAGAGATGATGCTATAGCAGATGCAGACCACGCCAGGGAGTGGATTCTAAGGTCCCCCGGTCTTCACCGAAGCCCGCCGCAAGGCCGGACTGGCTTAGCTGTGGGGAACCCCCAAGTAGCTACCCCTGACATGGCTACTCACGGTGGCAGCCAAAGTGTAAGACAGAGGGACAACGGGTACAGGCAGAGTTGACGGGTCACAGCAGGTGTAGCCTCAGACAGGTGACAGAGTCCCGGGTAGATAGCATCCTGGTGCAATGGCAGGTAACAGCAGAAACGTAGGTACAGAAACATAGGAAGCAGGAACAGCAATCTTAATACAGCGGGGTTAAATGTAGACAGGAATCTGGGTCCTAGGCAGGTAGCTGACAGGCATGAGAAGTTAGCAGACTGGCATGACGGCGGGTAACAGCAGAAAGCTGCAGCCAGAGGTCAGGAGCTCAGATGGACATTAACAAACTGACGTTGGAGCTGAGGCAGATAACAGCACATGGGCATAACGGCAGGTAACAGCAGAAACGAAGTAACCAGGAAGCAGTAACAGCAGAAGGTTAGGAGCTAAGGAATACATTAATGAACTGAGACTGGAGCAGAAGCAGGAAGTTCCTTAAATCACATGAGGTTGTAGGCCATTGGACAGGTATGGGGTCCAGAATGGGGTCCGCAGCATTGACCATGTCAATAATTTTGTTTGGCCAACAAGTAATGACCAAGCAGTGTACAGAGGCGTAAAGGAAGAAGCCAGGAGCCATCATTATACTGCTCTCACTCAGCCCCCCTCTCCACAGAGCAGAGAAGGGACCACTGTCAGGTGAAATAACTCAGATAGTGGGACAACTGATAAGATAAGAGGAGCTCACAGGAATAAAGAAGGATCCTGAGCCTCAAAACTTAACCATTCCAGCTCCTTCTCAGCCCCAGCATCTCTGCAGGCATGGTGGATCTGGGGTGCTTTTCAGCTTTTCAGGAAAAAAAAAGGCAGAGAAAGAGGTAGAAAGCCAGAAGCAAAATGCAAAAGTCAAGTGCAGTATGGGCAGTCATGTACTGTAGCTGTAGAGTGGACCCTCAGAATCAACTCCACATGTTGGCTCCAAAAATAGACTTCATTGGTGGGCCCCAGAAATCAGTTCCATAACTTTGACCTGCAACTATTTAGCATATGCTTAGTTCTGCAGATTTCGTGTCATGTAACTGCATTGTTACTGTTTTGCTCCTGGTGGTGGAACAATCTTTTTCTTCTTGTATATTGCAAAATACAACCTGTTCTCACATTCCCTAATAGCTCAGTGTGTTATTAGGTTGATTCCCAAGCAAAAGGTCACAGGTTCAAATTGAGGAGCAGCCATGAAGATTTCCCAAGCAAAGAGAAACAGCATCATCCAGCTCATCAACAGCGTCTCTCCGCCAAGAATATTGCCAAACTGCATCATGTGAGGCCATGACAGCTGGATGAATATGAAATGAAGTCCATCCATTTATTCCAAAGCCAAGAGGTGGACGTCCAGGCAAAATATCAGAGTCAAAAAGTCGGCTCATCACAAATTCTATCAGTTCTAACACGACAGATATAGCAGTGGAGGTGTCTTGAATATTTCATAAGAGTGAGTTCACAGATGTGCATGCAAGCACCATGCAATGTGTATTACACAGGTCTGGGATGGTGGCCCGAAAAAAGGTGAAGAAGCCTCGAATTCAATTCTATCATAAAAAGCGTCGGCTCGAGTTTACAAACAAGTTTGAAAAGTGGATAGTAGAAGTTTTGAAAAGGGTAATTTGAAGTGATGAGACAAAAGTCAATAGAGCGGGGTCTGATGGGAGCAAATGGGTGTAGAAGGAAAAAGGGGGCTAGTGGATTGAGAAATTGAAGGAACTGTCAAGTTCAGCGGAGGAAGTTTGAGGATATGAGGTTGTTTCAAAGCCAAACGTGTTGGATACTTGACCAGGATCGATGTTGATCTCAATGGTGAAATATATGTGAGTGTCCTACAAGATGAGTTACTTCATACACTTGAGTACTATGGGTATGAAAAGGATGACATAGTGTTCCAGCAGGACAACGACCCAAAGTATATGAGATTGCAAAACAAATGGTTCAATGACAATGAAGTAGAGTTGCTGGATTGGATTCCACAGTCCCCAATCTCGAGACATGCTTGAATCTGATTGAAAGCCCAGAAGGATTCAGGCAGTGCTGAAAACCAAAGGTGGATTCGCAAAATAATCAAAATTGAACCTTAACTTCTTAGGAGCAAATCAGTAACAATGTAGTTGCATGACAAGAATCTGCAAAACTAAGCATATGCTAAATAGTTGCAAGTCAAATTTATGTATAAAATAGCCAAGATGATTGTCTATAAAGTGATAGTAGTCTCAGGTTCAAAGCTGTAGTGGATGGTGAGATATGGAGCCTGAAAGTTCAAAACTGTAACGGCTCGTGCTGGGGTCAGTCTCCCAGACCGCAAGCATGTCCGTTACCCAGCTGCTTGTCGTCCCCGCACTGCGACCAGGGCTGCTGTTTGCTCCCAGCTCCTGCCTGTCCCGTGCTCACCTGCTCCCATCCTGCTTCCTCCTCAGCAGGTGCGCTCCTCTGCATCTTCCTCCCCACTAGGGGTGTACGCACGTCAATTCCCTGGAGTTAAGGGGCCAACATGCAACAAGTAATTGTGCTCAAATCCTTGCAGGAGCTTTTTAAGGATGCCATTTCCTGTTCTCTGCGCCCAGTTTTTGGTGTTCATACCTTCATATTTGCTGCTTACGTTTCTCAAGCCATTTCGGTTCTACCTTCCGTTCTATTCACCACCTGCCTGACCTACATCTGCTGACATTGTTCCAGCTGTGCCTGCCAGTCCTGACACTCTCGTTCCAGTCTGCTCTGGGTCGTCTTCTTCAGCTGTCACCACCAGGGCCTACGTCGGGGGTAGCGACCTGGGGGGTTACCCTGGAGCAAAGTCCTTCCCGCTGTGCGGCGGGCGCCGGTGAAGACAAGGGGCCTCTTAGACTCCACTCCTCGGCGTAGGCTTTGCCAACTCTTCGCGGTGACCAGTGGATACACCATCCTCTCCTCCGAGCAACGTGACAAAAACATTGTTATCCTTTTCCTGTATGTCTTTGTAAGGCTCAACTAGTTATAGAGGACCCAAATATGCTAATCACTGTTATAGACCCACCCACAGCCTGTCCAGGAAGAGTGAGTCTGAGGCTGCCTATGACTCTGTGAAAACAGTATGGTGAAACATCCCCTTTTAAACATCACTATATACAGTACTCAAGATAAGGGGCACTACCCATATAAGTTAACAACATGGAGCCCCATGGGCCAACCTATCCTTCTGACTTCTATCAGTCCACTAGTATTAGTGAACTGGTAGAAGTAATCCATAAATACTAGTACTAATACCAATATTAGTAATCAATCACATCAGCCAATTTACAGGTCCCCAGTTACTCAACGTTGCATATAGGCAGGGCCATCTTTTCCATTGGGCACACTAGGCAGTTGCCCGAGGGCCCCACAAGTGGAGGCGCCCTAAGTGGTCTATGTGTGTCACAGGAATACAAGAAACATACCCAGGATCTCATGGTTGCTTTTGCTTATTTACCAGTTTGTGTGTTTTTAGGTTGTGCAAACAGCTAAAAACCATGGTGGAGAAGGAAGTCAAAGGCTCCCTGCCCTGCCAAATAGTCTTGTAGTCTGTAAGCGTCCAGACATAAGTGGCGAGATAATATGGGTGTGCTTGGGGTGGCTAGAGGCATGACCTAGTGTAATGTCATGTATTTCGGCAGGGCCCACTACAGTGCTCTGCCCAGGGGCCCATAATGCTGGTAAGACGGCTCTGCATATAGGAGGAGAGAAAGAAAGTGCATCTCTGCTGTTTAGAGTTTCTACTACTGTAGAGCAAGAATCTGTCGATAGAAGACGTATTATATCTCAAGGAAAGAACGGATTATAAAGGAGTCAAATGATTCTAATATAATCCTAACACTGCCTGTGCTGTTGACAGTGAGTACACCCCAGTGCCTGCGTGTTATTGGGCTATTATCACACATCTCCTCTAAATGAACACTTGTCTTCTTGTTTCTCGATGTCTAATTAGCAGATAATGGACCATAAATTCAACATGAGATAGAAGGATGATTAACAGGAAGGAAAAAGTAAACAGTTGTCACCGCTCTTCTAATTTATTGTCTCGTCAGCTGTCAACAACATTGGAGGATGACAATTACATCATTACAATGTAGACACCTACTCAGCAAAGTGGAGGTGCAGACTGTGTGAGTGCGGGACAGTCAAAACATCAATTACCTCCAAAGTGAAAATATCTGCTCTGGAAACAATCCAAATTATATAACACCAACTCTATTTACTATACATGGAAATGCAGTCTAAATCTTCTCTAAGGGCGCGTTCACACGGCACAGGACAAATACCGGCCAGTTTGCCGGCCGGTATTTGTCCTGTTTCGCGCCCGTCCCCACGGCCGCGGGGGGGGCGGCTTTTCTCCGCGATGTGCGGAGAACAGCCTTCCCCCCTCCCATTGAGCAGCACATCTTCCGTCCGGCAACCAGACGGAAGATAGTGCGTGTTCAATGTTGTGCCGCCGGACCGGCGACGACAAAAACGCCGAGCGGAAAACCCGTGCAGTGGGGACTGCTGCACAGGTTTTCCATAGAGCACCATTGTGCTCATTTTCGGCCGGTTTTTCAGGCGGTCTGAAAAACCGCAAACCGGCTGAAAAACCGGCCGAAAACCCGTGCCGTGGGGACATGGCCTAATGGGGACTAATGTTACAATTATTATTATTTACTTTAAAGCACCATTAATTTCATATATACCTTATTATAAGGAACGACATTGCAGCAATCAAATTTGTTAATTGAAACAACATTATAGTAGCTTTATTATTGTACATAGAGGGCAGTATTATAGTAGTTATATTCTTGTACATAGGGGGCAGTATTATAGTAGTTATATTCTTGTACATAGGGACAGTATTATAGTAGTTATATTCTTGTACATAGGAGCAGTATTATAGTAGTTATATTCTTGTACATAGGAGCAGAATTATAGTAATTATATTCTTGTACATATTAGCAGTATTATAGTAGTTATATTCTTGTACACAGGGGGCAGTATTATAGTAGTTATATTCTTGTACATAAGAGGCAGTATTATAGTAGTTATATTCTTGTACATAGGAGCAGTATTATAAAAGTTATATTCTTGTACATAGGATCAGTATTTAGTATATATCTTGTAATAGGGCAGTATTTTAGTAGTAATCTTGTACATAGGAGCAGTATTATAGTATTATATTTGTACATAGGGGCAGCTTATAGTAGTTATATTCTTGTACATAGGGGGCAGTATTAGTAGTTATATTCTTGTACATAGAAGCAGCTTATAGTTATTCTTGTACATAGGAGCAGTATTATAGTAGTTATATTCTTGTACATAGGGCAGTATTATAGTAGTTATATTCTTGTACCTAGGGAGCAGTAGTATAGTAGTTGTATTCTTGTACATAGGGTCAATATTATATAAGTTATATTCTTGTGCTTAGAAACAGTATTATAGTAGTTCATATTCTTTTACATATTAGATGTTATTAGAGTATATACTTGTTCATACTGTAGGGGCAGCTTTATGGCATCTATATTCTTGCACACAGGAGTTAGTATTATAATAGTTTTATTTTTGTCTATAGAGGGTAATATTAAAATGGTTTTAAGTCTGAAAATGTTCAACCCTTTTTCAGAAAAATTAATTAGATCAGTTCTTATTGCACAGTTTTCCTAAGCTTCCATGTAAAATGCATTATCAAGATGAGTGTAAGGATCAAAAGTGGAAAAGGTTTCTCCTAGTATAAAGCAAATGTAACATTCATGTTTAAAATGTGTGATGTTGCCATGCCTTCATGCAGCTTGTGCATTGCTTATCCCTGCTTAATGGGATACAGATTTTTTTTCTCTTAACAGCTCCATATCAACTTCTAGTATTTTTTTTACATTCACATTGATATTTCCATTTTACTGGCAGAAAACGAACACTGCACACGTCTACATGTTTTTTACACTCGACCGAGTATCTACGTTTCCATTGAAATGGAGCTGTTTTAGAAGTAGTCCGACTCTTTACAGGTGAAACATGAAATAAGCTTGGCCTACTCTTCAGGTTCCTCGAGTCTGACGAAACCTGTAAAAATACTGAATGAAAAAAGAAGCAGGAAATTGATGTGTAGACCCCCCATGGGGAAGACAGATATCTTTGAAGTGGTTGCTTTGCTGTTTAGTGTTTGACGTTAAGTCCTGGACTCATAGATCCATGTTTTATAACTCCGAAACACATGTTTTCAGCCCTGCAGGTTATTCCTGTGCAGTGACTATTAAACTTTAAAACCGTCTTCCTGGTAATTGTTATTACTTATTGATAAAATGACATCACCAAGTTAGGAATTGGGTGGGAAGAAAAAAAATCCCTTACATTAAAGAGTAACTCCTCTTGCGAATCCACTCTTCACATTCTCTTACATGTATGTTCTCATGAACGTCATTGTTATAACTGAGCTCTATAGGCATAAAGAATGTGACAAATACTAACTAAGGACGTAAAAAAATGACCGACATCACCAAAAACATTTTTCAGAAGATAAGAATAAAATTATTCTGGTCCAACTGCTTTTTTTCCTTCCTTGATCAATGTTGCAGAGCCTTCCAATGAAGCTATCTACTGCCCAGCTTCTTTCTTCTGCCCACTCAATGTCTTCCTTCTTTTCAGCATTCACAGTTATTTTGCATCACCTTCCATCTTGAAGGCTCTTTTTAGAGAGAAGTTTTAGGCCTCCTTAGATGTTGTGACCTATAGCATCTACTATCTCTGCTACATATGTAAAATTATGTTTTTCTTTTCTTATCTCAATGAAGAGCCTAAGAGAATTAGGCAAGTTTATAACTGAGATGGGCTGACCATAGAGGTGTGCAACCAAAGTGGTGTCAGGGGGCACAGCCCTTATGGGGTCAACATGGATGGACACATACCTGAGCCTTATGAGAGCTATGCACATTCATATTAATTATACGGCATTACTATTTAGACTGTACAGCAATTTTATGTCACTTTATATAAGAAGCTGTTGGGTGGCCATAGTATGGGGATACCGTAGGACTGCATAGTGCTGGTTACCTGGTGGTACTTGGCATTGCATGGCAGGACCACTTCAGAACTGTACAAATAAATATTTTTTAGTGTATGTCTATGGTAACATTATTTTGGAAACGTATGGCACTGCTAAGTAAGACCATATTGTATGATGTCTATAATTATGGTTGCTTGAGAAACTGTACCACTAAGTAAGGTAACAACATAAAATATTACACAGGGCACATCTCATATAAGGCGAGGTTCACACGGTAATAATTGCAGGACGTATTTCGCCCGCAATTACGCCGTGTGCTCGGGAGCGGGGGCAGGTGGGCAGCCCGCCGGCCCCATAGACATTCATTATTCTCGGCGCATATACGCCGTGAATAATTAACTTGTCACAATTCAGCGAGAGGGGAGAGGAGGTGTAAGCTATGGATTACGTATGGATTACCGTAATGACTGGGACATATCTCGCCCCGTATTTTGCGCCGTACGGCGCAAAATACGGGGCGAGATACGTCCAAGTTTAAGCCGTGTGAACATAGCCTAAGGCTGCGCCCAAGGCAAAGTACAAATACTGGTTGGATTCTGTTTTTTTTTAACAGTTTTCGGATTTGGCCATCCCTTTAAATTGTACTATAATCCACAATTTTCCCAGTGAACATGTTCTAAGTTTTTTGAAATAGCGTTGGTTTTGAAATTCTACCTCCAATCTGTGTAGACTACAGCTCATATTTTCTGTTGAGGTCTATGGGGATAGCTTTACAGTCGGATTTTGTTAGTTTCAAAAATCCAATTCCGCGTTAAATTCCAACGGTAAAATCATTAGGTGTAGAAATACCCTAAGGCTACGTCTACACGACAATTGCAAAATAATGTCAAATTCTGTCACAGAATCCAACCAGTATTTTACAATCGGTTTTCGTGTTTTACCGCTTTTTTTCTTGCGCGGATTTTGTGGTCTGGTTTCGGATTTCAGCCGGCCCATTAACATTGAACAGTACTATACTCCACCATTTTCAAGTGAAATATGACGGATTATAGAATATGTTATAAGTTTTTTAAAAAGATTTCGGATTTTAAATCCGACATCAGAAAATCTGACCGGTGTAGACTACAGCTTGGGTTCTCTATTGAGGACTTTGGGGATAATTTATAATCAGATTTTCGCAGATTTTAAATACTGAATTCGCATAAAAATCTGATCATAAACCAGTGCCGTGTAGACGTTTCCTGATGCTATTGGATTTCTGAGACTCAGAGAACTTTGTACTTTGCAGTAAATCAACATAAAGACTTTATTGTGAATAGGTGAAAGTTCTCTGAGCTCCAGACCTTTGGGTCTGCTGATGGAGCACTTTCCTGGATGGTCTACTAGGGACACAGTGGGACACAGTGATAGCCTATAGGTGTTTTATGGTAGATATTGATCCATGAATATATAGGAAGATGTAGTAATATACATTGAGTATAGCTACTTAGCTACATATAATACTTATGAATCTTTTGACAGATGCTTAGCATTTATGGTTCTAGCATTATCATATGGACAATTGTAACTAAGAATAACTGTGCAGTTGTGTAGTAATAGGAACAATTACCAGAAAGCTCATCGGATCTCCAAAATAGAAATCGATCTTAAACCTAGAATATTTTTACTACTATCCCTATATTTGAAGCTCTCTGTGACTTTAGAGGTTAAAAAGCATAAATAAAGCTGAATTTGTTATTTTATTAGTCCCAAGAGCAGGACCACAAAGAGGTAGGCCATCTGAACACTTGCAGTTTGAGGCTTGTGCCTAAGTAATTTTGTATTTGGGGTTCACAATGTGAGTGATATGCAAAGTCATCTTTTCTATTGCGGTGTGGTACAACAATGCTAGGTAGTCCACATGTGAATGTTTATCTTTATATACATCCCATTTTGTATGCATGCTTAAGTGCATACATATTATGAGTGACCTTACAAAGCTCTTGACAAACCGAATGGTGAATGGTCAGAGTAGTGTGCAGTGACTCCTTAAAGGGATGTTCCCACAAAGCAAAGTTTACTAAACAGGTCAGATCTCATCTAGCTGAGTGTCAACTGTGCATGAGAATAAGGAGGGTAGTGCTTGTGACTGCCCATTCACCTTTATGGGATCTCCCCAATGTGGCTGAGTGCACACACTTAGCTATATTCTGAACTCCCATATGAGCGAAAGAAGATGGTCACAAACACCGCCCTCCTTATTCTTATGCTCCCCAGGCCCTAGCCTGTACAGGAATAGCCTGGGGACCAGGAGGGGACAGGGGGTTTAAAAGCCTAAGCTGTCACCGGTTAGCTGGTTGCTGTAATTAGTTGTAAGTTTAGACTGTTCCTGAGTTCCAGCAAAAGAGGTCATCCTAGCCACAAGCAAGCCATTGACCAGTAGCAGGCTTCCCCTTTACACTGGGGTCACATTATCTCACAGAAAAAGATAAGTTGAGATGGTTTTCCCAACTGAAGAGTCAGAGACAGAAAAAAAAGAGAACATGTAGACTTAAGGTAGTGGTACAGCCCGGCCAGAGCTGTCAGAGAGAGAGAGAGATCTGCTACAGGTCAAATATGATAGTATGGTCAAAGAAATATATGGGCTACCACAACTGGGAGAGGTATCCTGCTCCCATTTAGGTTTATAGTGGGATGCTGGCAGAGGAAGCCCAGTCACATAAGGAGTGGAATGAGACTCTTCTTCTAGGAAAAGAGAATAAGAAGCACTGTGGCTGGAAAGAAGTAATGTAAAAAGCACCACCAATAGGCTCCAGAACACCACTATATGTAAGCCCAAGCATCATCATCTGCTCACCTACTCTATGTCAAGTACCACCCGAAGGGGGCGTTTTACAGTGCAGTTGTATGCTAGTGACACTATGATATTATCTTACTAGACAGAGTAGAATTTAGGCAAATCCTACCTAAAAATGAGGCATTTATTTCATGATACTCTTTTTCCCCGAAAATAAGACATTCCCCGAAAATAAGACATAGTAAATTTTTTTTGATGCAATTCATAGTTTGGCTGCTTATGATAATGTTTGTGATGAAATCACTACAGTAAATTAATACATGTGGATTTTTTTTTTCAACTGTAAATGTGAATTCTTGTTCATGGAAAAATAAAATCTTAATATAAAACACTGTCATATTTTTGGGGAAACAGGGAAGTTCCTGAAGGCAGATCTTAAATGTCCTGGATTGGGTGTTTCAAAGATTGGCAGTTATAAATTATAGGGGTTGTAGAAGTAACATTTGTCCCTAGGGTTTGGTGTCTCAGGGGGAACAAATGCCACATAAGAAGACATCAATATAAATGGCGCATAGTAGAAGGGGGCCCCATTACGCATTCTGCATTGGAACCTAGGTTGTTGCAGTTGCACCACTGCTTCTTATATATTGTTGAATATTATCACATTTTCCAAAACTTTTTTAAGTCCCATGATATCATGTGACATCATTGACCTCCCCCTCTACTCTCTGCAGATTGGCCTTCACGATTTGCACCAAACTTTGTCTATCTTTAACATCTTTTGAAAAATGATTTGTTGCTCGAGTATCATTTTATCTTGCTCTATGCTTTAGCATGCAAAGGAAGTCATTTACTCACCTCCCAAAAACAAATAAATATTAATGGTGTCTACAAGAAAGCTGACAACTACATAAAATCTGTCCTGTTCTCTAACGGATCAACATATTTTACCTATATGGGATGTCATTTATGTGGCGGGTGTCTTACAGTAATGTAAACAAGTGTTTTAATAAAATATAATTCAATCGCGAGGAATAAACTTTCATTGGAAGAGATTTACGCATCTTTTAACACCAGGAGCCGGCGGAGGGAGCCGCTGTATTTTAATTTTCAGATATTGTCATTTTGTCAAGCTACAGGCCGCCTGACTGGATAAAATAACTCTCGCACCACTGACAACAGTCAGGTTAGAAATATTGCAGCACTTTGGTGTGATATGAGCTAAGAAATCATTGGACTTGATACATTTTTACTTGATTATTTATATTTTTCATCATCTGTGTTATATTATTTTACAGTTCAATTATTAATATATTTTTGTATTATTTTTAATATACGTAAATCAGAATTTAAATCCATATCATCAGTTTTAACTTTTTTCCATTACACAGGATGTCAAAAGTCCCAGAACACTCTTTTATTTCAGAAAAGAAAGCAAATATAGCATATCTGAAGATCACAGCAAATAATGGCTGAGGGAGTCCACATATAAGGCTATATCCTGAACATGACCACCATCCTGAGAGCCACCATATTGAATCAAGGGCAAGTTTTCCGATTACTACAAACAGATTTGCAATATCTCTTCTAACTTAAATTTTACACAGAGGGGGACATGTATAAAGATCGGCGCGTCAAAGCGCCTGTTTTCACGTTTTTTTTTCTATGAAAACTGCGCCTGATGTCTGTCGGCGCCGAAGTGCACTCATACATGCAGGGCAAACTTCGACACCTCCAACAAACAGACCACATTGAAATTGTTCTGCCTGTCGGAGCTTTAATGAGCCTTTGCCGACTCGCATTCATACATGCGTCAGTGTTTTCGAATGTGGTGCATCCCGCCCCAGAACGCCCACAGCACGCCCCTTCATGTTAGGCGCATTAGAAATTGGTGAAGCTTTCGCCTAATGAGCCTAACACATAGGGGAGGTGCGTCCAACAGCGGAGCCGGCACAGAGAGGCACATTATACGCCAGAAAACCGGCGAAAACGCCGATCATACATGTCCCCCTTAATGTTCTCATGCAGGCTCTAAAGGATTAGATCCAGTACCTTCAGCTCTGTGTTCAGCACCAGGGACAGCAAACTGTACAGGTCAAACAGATGCACATGAGATGACGGAGAACATTTCCGGTTGTTGTTGCAAATTTCTGTGTTGATAACTTTTGAATCACAATAGATATTGCAAATCTGACTGTAGCAATAGACTTCTGAGACAATTCTGGTCTTCTTTGACAGGCTACATGGCCACCTTCCCATTGAAAAATCTTGCTCTTGATTCAATATGGCTACTTTCAAAATGGCAGCCATGATGCGGGCAATATATTACACAGTACAGTAGCTGTGTGGGTTGTACCAAAACTCTAGTAACTCCAAAAAAACACAACCCCAAACTCAATTATATTAAAAATATATAGAACATTTTATTAAATATATTAAAAAATATATAATCCATACCCAAAAGAAAAATACAACAAAAAGAGCAAGCCCCTGATCCATAATCAATAATATGTGGATAAAATAGTGCAAAGAACAATGTCCATACAGGAACACAGATTTTGCCATATTACAAAAATGAAAAAATACAATACAATTATACAATCATGATTATTATGCAAAACCTGTAATAAAATGTTCCGGACATAGCCTAAAAGATAGAACACCCCTCACCCATTACCTGCTGCAGTATTCAATATGTAATTTTCCAGTATTTTTTTTTTTTAAATGGTATCTTGGGACATTTGACTCGCCCTGTAGAAACAAGGCACAACAGAAGAGGAATAGGGGGCACACTCCAATAGTAACTTATGAATACAAGGTCCACATCATAATTTCTATAGGATCCTGTACTCCTTTATTAGGGCAAGATCAAAGTATGAGGTGCTTCTGTGCCATACAGACCAGGTCATCAGATCTAAGACTACAAGAATATATAAAACATTTTTCAAAAACAAATCTAAACAACAAACTAAACAATCCATAGATATAAATACCTTAGCACAAAAGATAAAAATGAAACATTCATAGATCCATATTGGAAATCAGCAGTACTAACTAAACCCACATGGTAGAAACAATAAAATAATCCCCAAAGATTTGAAAATAAAACAAATTTAATACAGATATAGTGAGGCCATAAAATGATCTCTGAATCATAGGAATAGATTACATATCAAGGAGTATGAATGCAAGCAAAAAAGCAAACGTATTAAACACTTTTTTCTCCACTGTATTTACCGAGGAGGATGACCATCCAGTTGAACAGAGAGATGTGGTAAACTCCAACTTAAAAGTTTCTTGTCTAAACCCGAGGAAGAAGTGCAGCTCCGTCTTAGGAAGATTAAAATAGACAAATCCCCAGGTCCAGATGGCATACACCCACGTGTCCTAAGAGAGTTAAGTGATGTCATAGATAGGCCCCTATTCTTAATATTCATGGACTGTCTAATAACGGGGTATGTCCCAAAGGATTGGCGCATAGCAAATGTGGTGCCAATATTCAAAAAGGGGTCAAAAAGTGATCCAGGAAACTATAGGCCAGTAAGCTTAACCTCTGTTGTAGGTAAAATGTTTGAAGGTTTTCTCAGAGATGCATCATGGTGTATCTCACTGAAAATAAATGTATAACGCCGTTCCAGCATGGGTTCATGAAGGATCGGTCCTGTCAGACTAATCTCATCAGCTTCTATGAGGAAGTCAGTGCTAGACTGGATCGGGTGAGGCACTGGATGTCATATATCTAGATTTTTCTAAAGCATTTGATACAGTGCCACATAAAAGGTTGGTAAATAAAATGAGAATGCTTGGACTGGGGAAAATGTGTGCAAGTGGGTAAGTAACTGGCTCACTGATAGAAAACAAAGGGTAGTAATTAACGGTACATACTCAGACTGGATCGCTGTTACTAGTGGGGTACCACAAGGGTCAGTTTTGGGCCCTATCCTCTTTAACATTTTCATTAATGATCTTACACAGGGAATACACAGTAGAATATCGATCTTTGCAGATGATACTAAGCTCTGTTAAAGTAATCAACACAATAGAGGATAATATGTTATTACAAAGGGATCTGGATAAGTTGGAGGCCTGGGCAGGGAAATAGCAGATGAGGTTTAACAATGATAAATGCAAGGTTATGCACATGGGAAGAGAAATCCATTACATGAGTACATGTTAAATGGAAAAACACTGGGTAAAAGTGACATGGAGAAGGACTTGGGAATCCTGGTGGACAGTAAACTTAATTGTAGCAGCCAGTGTCAGGCAGCAGCAGCCAAAGCAAATAGGATCAATGGGGTGCATTAAAAGGGCATAGATGCACATGATGAGAACATTATTCTCCCATTATACAAGTCACTGGTTCCACACATGGAATATTGTGTACAGTTTTGGGCACCAGTGCACAGGAAAGACATTCTAGAGCTTGAACAGGTACAAAGGAGGGCAACAAAAATAATAAAAGGACTGGGTGGACTACAATACCCAGAAAGATTAGCAAAATTAGGGTTATTTTAGTTTAGAGAAAAGAAGGCTTCGGGGGGACATAATAATATGTTTTAAATACATCAAAGGTCAATATAGAGATCTCTCCCAAGATTTATTTATACACAGGGCTGTATCTAGAACAAGGGGGCGTCCTCTACGTCTTGAGGAACGAAAGTTTCTACATAAACATAGAAAGGGATTCTTTACTGTAAGAGCAGTGAGACTATGGAATTCTCTGCCAGAGGGACTGGTCATGGTGAATTCAATAACCGAGTTCAAAAAGGGTTTGGATGCATTTTGGAGCTAATAATATAACAAGTTACAGTGACTAGGATTCAGGAGAGGGGTCATTAATCCAGGGATTTTTTGATTGCCAGATTGGAGTCAGGAAGGAATTTTTCCCTAAAATGAGGACAATTGGCTTCTACCTCATTGGGGTTTTTTGCCTTCCTCTGGATTAACACCTTATCACAACAGGCTGAACTAGATGGACGACTTGTCTTTTTTTAGCCTTACAAACTATAAGATCCCTCCTAGGAATTTTTGTCCAAGAATATTTATATTTTTCATTATTTGTGTTATATTATTTTACAAAAGAACTATGGCAGCTGCAGGGATTGAGTAGCTTTGTTGTGAGACCCAATCACTGGCACATACTCAGTAAGATAAGAGCGACGCTGAGTGAAGCCAAAACAACACTGAGCAGGTAGATGGATTACCGAACATGTAAAAAAAGGGAAAATGAGTGAAAATGGACAATAAACTCTGCATAGGACAAAAAGCATGACCACAACACTCTCCGACAAAACCAATAGATAATGGTCACAGTTCACCTGTTCCCCCTTTCTGCACAGTGAACCATGCAAAGGCCACAAAGCACACCTACAATGCTCTCCCATAGAAGACATTAGTTGTTGGTGAAAGTTTATCTCCTTCCCTTCCCTGCACAGTGAACTCTGCACAGGTCACACAGCATGCCCACAATGTTCTCCCATATAAATCATTAGTTGATGGCCATAATTTACCCCCTTCCCTGCACAGTGAACTTTTCCAGGTCCCAAAGCACATGCACAATGTTCTGCCAAAGAAGTCATTAGTTTATGGTCATAATTTACTTCCTTCCCTTCCCTGCACAGTGAACTTTGCATAGGTCCCAAAACACGGCCACAATGTTCTCCCATAGAATTCATTAGTTAATGGTCATAGTTTAAAGGGGTTGTCTCACTACAAGGATTTCTGCTTTTTATGTTAAAGATCTTTCAAAAACAAGTCACTTTGCAATATGTGTCCATTACAGTGTCCTACCTATTCGGAGATATGCCCTCTTGTATGGGCTGCATCAGCTCCTCAGGTTGCTATAGCTTCAGATCTGTTTGAGCTATTCTGATAGGCTGCCAACACTGGTTGCTATAGTTACAGACCTGGCTTCTACTGCAGCCCAGTGGAAGCCAGTAAACACGCCCCTGAATTCAAAGTGAAACCAAGAAAACAGGACTGAGGTAAGTTGAATCAATGTAGTGAGACAACCCCTTTAAGTCCTTCCCTGCACAGTGAACTTTGCACAGATCACAAAGCATGCCCACAATGCTCTCCCATAGAAGTCAATAGTTAATGGTCATAGTTCACCTCTTCCCCCTCCTTGCACAGTGAAAACATTCACTTCAATACTAGGCAGTCATTATTACCATAGATAAGAGCTGTTACTACTTGCACTACCATCATCCATTGAGCCTGGCAGATGCTTAGAAGTGGCGGACAGTAAAGCTGGTGCACATCTGCTTTGCAGATGCCTGGAAGGAGAACCAGTTCCTGCTTTATTCATCATTCTCTTCAAATGTGTCTGAGCCTCTGGTAAAACTGAATTTGTGGAAATGTGTCCATCAAACAAAATGGCTTCTGAGGCTGAATTCAGACAGGACACAAGATAAAATGCAATATTAGCCTTGTCAGAAAAAAAGCCAGGAGGGCTAATTAGGGTCTATGACCTTAGAGAGAAGAACCTCCTCGGAGAGATCACAGAGAACTCCTTGCTAATTGTGCAGTGCTTCGAAGCAACTGGTATGTCAGTCAGCTCAACTTTATTACTATATTAAATTATGCTTCTGATTTGTAAGCGCATACTTCCAGCACTCATAGAAGCTCAGTACATAGGTGATGATTTACCTCTAGAGAAGAAGAATGTTGTGGGCTTAGGAATGCACATGGTGTCTCACAAACCCAAGGTGACTTCATATTCCTGATAAATTGCATAAGGGAGGACATTATGTCTTCCACTACACATCTTACATCCTTTAGAAACTTCTGTTCAAGGGCAAGATAAAGCTTAACCACATATCAATCATTGATATACCTAATGCTCCATCTCAAGGAGCTTCCACAGCACCTGTGGTGCACTATGAACATTTTAATGCATCATTAGGATCAATGTATTTCATGAGTTTCCTCCACCCACAACATTTCCATAACCTTTTTGAGATAAAACATGGGAAATTTTTGGGAGGCTTAAACATTTCTACAGTGTTTGGAAATCACAAGGCATTATGGGAAAGGATCTGGGAAGCTCAAGTGCCCTCTGATGGATCAGAAAGGGATGATCTCTCCTTAGGGAGATCACCTATATAGGCGTGTGGAGATTCGAAATTGCCTTTTTGCACTCCACGAAGCATCTGCATGTCACAAGGCATAATAGGAAAGGAGCTGAGAAGCTCAAGCGCCCTCTGTTGGATGTAACAAATCCTCAATTTGCTTTTGAACCACTGGGTCTTTGGAAAGCAAGAAGGGATATTTAGCCAAGCCAGCATCACCCATCTGTATACAGCCGTTTCGGGGTTTTGCCTCTCGTCAGTACAGAGCAGAGCGATGCTGGCTTAGCTGAGTGGGAGGCAATTAGTGGTTCAGAAAGGGAAGATCTCTCCTTCAGGAGAGTGCCATATAGGCGTGTGGAGATTTGAAATTGCCTTTTTGCACTCCACGAAGCATCTGCATATCACAAGGCATTATGGGAAAGGAGCTTAGAAACTCAAGTGCCCTCTGTTGGATGTAACAGTGTTTGGAAATGTTATAGATGCCCTATACAGATCTGTCCATCCTTACTTTCAATAAATTTAGCGTTAGTTTTAAACAGCACAAAATCAATAACATATTTTGACAGACTGCAAAACCCTTACTTACCAACCACTGGGTGGCCACACATAGACACATACATTATAGCATAAACAACTTCCTACAGAGTATTAGTTTTTAAAATTGTAGTTGAGGCCCCAGACATGAATCACTTTCCTGGTGAGGTAGTGGAGCCCAGCACTAAAAGGGTAAGAGAGGAGTAGACAACCCCCATGGTAAACAAAATCAGTGAGGAAGCAATAGTAATTTAGTTAAGGGGGTATTATGGAAAAAAACAGTCCTGGGGTATATTGTATAGGAAAGTACAAAAGATGTTTTAAAAATTTCATAATACTCAGCCTATTGGCTAACATCTAAATTTAAAATTGTAGTTAAGCCCCTGGTGAGGTAGTGGAGCTCAGCACTACATGGGTAAGAGTGGAGAAGCCCACCCCTATGATAAGCAGATCAGTGAGGAGGCTGAATATAAATATCTCCTACAAAGCAAAATATTTTTTTCCTCCTAAACAAAAGGGTTAAATCCTAAATATTAAAGCCGGGTAAACAGCCTTCTTGTGAAAGGTATTAGTGGGTCTGATTTCTCTTTTTATATAGCTGTGATGAAAGCTTCATTGTCAATGTGTTGAGATTCACCCATGTCTTACATCGTCTGTGTATCTCACTGTTGTAAAGAAATTTAAAAAATGACATCTAGTGACAGCCGCGCTTCAGAACCTCAGACTTTGTGAAGATTCAATTATCTTCCACGTTCTGTCCTCTATTCAGTGCTATGAGCATTGTAAAATAGCCAGCATATGGAATGTGAATGAATCAGAAAAGATGTAGAAATGCATCAGCGGAGAGCATTTGAATCCTCTTCATGACTACAAGGTCATCGGCCTCAGTCGCGCTGACTTCCTGGTAGCTAATTATTTTTAATCATTTCATGAGTGCAGATTGGTGATATAGCTACCATGTATAGTTACTGTATATACAACATACATCATTTATAACTATACCCACCATACAGCATGTATAATCATAACCAGAATACACCATGGGCAACATGTCCGAAAGTTGGAGGCGCCGTAGCAGATTTTAGGCGTATTAAATCAGTGTAAAGTGCACCTGACTCTACGCTCCTTTCAAAAAACTGGTATCAGGTATAACATGGATAGAAAACTTAGTGCGCCTAAAAAGACGCATTGTGCAAATTGCAGTGCATAGAATATCATTGCTATTGTATGAAATGTGCCTATCGAGGTGCATTGCGTAACGGAGGCGCATAATGTATAATTACTAGTGTATGTAATGCACCTAAAAGGCGCATTGTGTTATGGAGGTGCACAGCGTATCATTGCTACTATATGTAACGCGCCTTTTTAGGTGCATTACAATGTGTCATGCTCGGCGTATAATGCGCTTAATTTTGCTACATTACAGTTCATTTATATAGAGAATATGGCGTCAACAGTATTTTTGGCACAAAATAGACCCAAAAAAATGGCACTTGCGTATTGGGACGTGTCTCCCAATTTGTGTCCACAATACATCATTTAGAACTATCCCCAGAATAACCCATTTAGAATTATACCCATAGTACAACATGTACACCTCTATACAAAATTCATCATGTATAGTCATACCCACAATACACAATGTTTAGTGATACCTAAAATGCACCTCATAAATATACCCTAAATAAACCCTGTTTAGGTATAACAAAAATACATAATGTGCGGTTATGCCCACAGTACATCATTTATAGGTATACCCAAAATACACCATGTATAGTTGTACCAAAAATACATCATGTACAGTTATGCCCAAAATACACCATGTATAGTTATACCCCAAATACATCATGTATAGTTATACCCCAAATACACCATGTATAGTTATACCCCAAATACACCATGTATAGTTATACTCAAAAAACATCATGTATAGTTATACCCCAAATACACCATGTATAGTTATACTCAAAAAACATCATGTATAGTTATACCCCAAAAACCATTATATTATACCCAAAATACATCATGTATAGTTATACCCCAAATACACCATGTATAGTTATACCCAAAATACATCATGTATAGTTATACCCCAAATACACCATGTATAGTTCTACCCAAAATACATCATGTATAGTTATACCCCAAATACACCATGTATAGTTATACTCAAAAAACATCATGTATAGTTATACCCCAAACACACCATGTATAGTTATACCCAAAATACATCATGTATAGTTATACCCCCAATACACCATGTATAGTTCTACCCAAAATACATCATGTATAGTTATACACCAAATACACCATGTATAGTTATACCCAAAATACATCATGTATAGTTATACCCAAAATACATCATGTATAGTTATACCCAAAATACATTATGTATAGTTATACCCAAAATACATCATGTATAGTTATACCCAAAATACATAATGTATAGTTATGCCCACAACACATCATTTATAGTTGTACTTAGAGACTATACCATGTACTGTATAATTAAACCCAAAATACACCATATGTAGTTATACCTCCAATATCTCATATAGTTACAGTACATATATCAACAATAGCCAATGTATAGTTATACTCCACAAATTATACAAAGTTAAAACCCAGTAACCCATCTATAGATATATTGCTTACAACCGATGAGGATCCCCCTTGTATAACTATCCCACCAATAACCCTTTTACTAGTTGCTGTTCTTGTTTTCCTTTTTGTGGTCATGTATTCTGTGCTAATGGAGTCTATCAATCAGGATCCAAAAAAGTCTAATTAGCAAATACTGCTTGGGTTTCATTGACTAAAGTTGTTGAACTGAAGAACTGCTTATAGTAACCATTTAGAATACCGTTTTCATGTAACGAGCTTATGCAATAGCTTAGTCTGTGTATTTGACTTGTCCTCTTATTTTACTGACTTTTTGTATTGCTGTTATGACTTCCTATCTCTCCTATTTTTCTTGTTGTGGATACATTACTCATCATGGCTTAGTGTTTGGTTATGTCATGCTTTTTGTTAGGTTGTCTTCTGGAAAATATCTGAAAAAACTCAATAAAAAATTATGATTTAAAAAAAAAAAAAAAGAATTCAGTTTTTATTTTTTAGATTGGTTTTATGATATATATCCATGGCACCAAAAAGATCTCATTGACTTATCATTGGCTCTGTTCACACAGATGAGTTCTTTCCCACATTTCCTTTTAACTCAACATAAGCCCTTTGAAGAGAAGTGTGATTTGTAAATGCTCTATCTGGAGTTGTTTATTTCATTTGTGATTGTGGATTGCAGCCTGTTGAGAGTTTTGCTTGCATGTTAAGATAAGTAATTTAATCTGTTTTGCATTGATGCATTCAAATTAGAGTGTTTTTGAAAATTTAAGGATGTATTGCATTGTGTTTATGGTTTATAAGGGGCTATTATACACCCTGTCTATGGTAAACATATACAATGCACAGCACTCGGTTATGGTGGGTGATGCCTGTGGAAGGGATTTCAGCCCTTAGGGTGCGTTCTCACGGCACAGGACAAATACTGGCCGGTTTGCCGGCCGGTATTTGTCCTGTTTTGCGGCCGTCCCCACAGCCGCAGGGTGGGGGTGGGGTGGGGGGGGGGGGGGCGGAGAAAAGCCCTCCCCCTTCACATTGGCTAGCACAGAACACGGAAACCGGACGGAAGATTGTGCTTGCACAATGTTTTGTGGCCGGACCGCGGGCGGAAAAACCACCGGACGGAAAACCAGTGCAGTGGGGACTGCTGCACGGGTTTTTCATAGAGCACCATTGTGCTCATCTTTGGCCGGTTTTTCAGGCGGTCTGAAAAACCGCAAACCGGCTGAAAAACCGGCCAAAAGCCCTTGCCGTGGGGACATGCCCTTAATGAAAGATCCAACTTGTGTGTGCTGTGGATCTTTCATTCCCTATCTATGATATTCATCAGTGTATTGTGAAAAAAGGTACCATGATGTAGCTACTAAGTCCCACAGGGACCAATAGAGCAAACATAGTGCTATGTGGACTACAATTGCTCTGTTTTGCAGCAGTGTCTCTGTGGTACTCTAAAGTGTGGTAGACTGCTTTTGAGAGTGTCGGGTACCTTTTTTTTTACTACAGATTTGATGTAAAACATAACAGCATGATACAGTGTTGTATGTACAATAGATACCACGGGATCTATTGTATCTGTCATTTTGGTGGGAAGATTAGAAATCCATGCAGTGATAGTTTACCATAATGCAAAGCAATTAGCAAAGTAAAATTAAAAAAAGTAAAAAATAAAAAAATGGCTGTATTTGGCATCTAAATATATTTTGCGGAATAATTCTTAGGCCTGGTTCCCATCTACATCGGGTCATCCATTGTAAACAGAAGCAAGGGACCACCTCCTAAAAACGGAAATGAACTGATACCAAATGAGAGTCAAAACATCCATTTAAATGGCTGATTTTTTTACCCATTTGTGGGCGTTAAAAATGGGTCCATTTTGTTCTTAATTCTGTAAAGGGTGAAATTCCTCTGCACATGCGCAGAACAAATAATGGATCCATGGAACAGATGTAAAAATTCTTTCAATTGGATAGCCATCTGTTCCCCATTGATATTAATGAAAAAAATGAAATGTTCCTCTCTGTCAGGCTACGTGATTTTTTTCAGTGAAAGAAACAAAAATGCGATGGAATAGAGCCAAATTGAAGATTTAAAAATTCTATAGAAATGAATGGACATCCGTTTCTTGACATTTTTCTCTCTCTCAAATGGAACAGGACAATAGAAAGCGCAACGCTGATGTGAACCAGGCTTTAATTAAATTACCCTCTTAACGACTCTGGCTTTCATCGCCACCATGTTTTTCGTTTTACTACTTCCTGCACCAGGAAGTATTAAAAAAGAATATTAAAAGTTCACATCAACCCCCCTAACCCTTTTGCCATTTTACAACATAGATTAATGATAAAAAAAGTTACACAAAATTGGCATCAAGTCTTAAAAGTTGGATTTATTCAAATGTAACAAATTATCCCGTACGCTGAACACCGTAGATGAAAAAAAAATCCAAATGCCAAAATTGTGTTTTTGTCGTCATTTCACATCCCCTAAAAATTGGAATAAAAGTGATCACAAAAGTCACAAAAGTGATCACAAAATCAAAACAGGAACAATAAAAAGTATACTCCAGGCTACAAAAAGGCAACCTCACTCAGGTCCATAGATGGAGGTACAGAAAAGTTATTGGTCACAGATTTGCGGCACAAATTTCAAAGATAGAAAGTGTTTGAATTTTTTTTTACAATACTATAGCATAACACAAACCTTACATATTTGGTATTACCGGAATCATAATATCCTGCAGGATACAGTAAGCACATCATTTATACCAGAGAGTGAATGCTGTAAAAAAAAAAAAAAAAAAAAAACTGCAAATATGGCACAAGAAAAAAAAAATTAACATTTTGACCCACTTAAAATTTTGGGGGGGGTTTCTCAGTATATTCTATGGTACAGTGAATGATACCATTTAAAAGTCCATCTTATCCTACAAAATAAAAGCCCTCATATGTCTCTGTAGGTGGAAAAGTAAAAGAGTTATGGCTCTGGGAAGGCGAGGAGGAAAAAACAAATGTGTCAACCAAAAACTGCTTAGTTCTTAAAGGGGTTTTGCCATAAAGAAAAATTGATGTGGGAACCTTGCAAACTAAATAATAAACATTTTCACCATTTATCATTATTAAAAATTCTGCACCGTTTTTGTTTTAGCTGCTCCTTTAGTGATCCATTGTTTACAGCTCATCTCCAGGGGATACGACCAGGGCTGAGAGCTCCTCACTCCTGGCCGCACATGCTCAGACATCACCTCTCCTCTCAGGCAGGTATAGAGTGTTCAAACCCCAGATGCTGTCATTCTACTCCTGTCCTTTGTACTACTTAGTAATTAGTCAAACTGTTCAAATAATTTAAAAAAGAAACCTCATTGAGTTCTTTGCATTTATAAATAGAAAAAAAATCCACAGTTTTGGTTCCTACAGGGATTTGAACCAAGGACCTTTGTGCCTGGAGGCAAAAAGCTTTACCTCTCACCTATTCACAATGCTTTACATAAACAGACCTTTCTTTGACTACAGAGAGGGAAGGCCTGGTGATGTCATCCTGCAGGGTCACATGATCTGCAATTCACAAAAAATCACACACGCCCCCTTCTGAGCACACAGAGCTAAAGAGTTGGATACAGGAGGTATGAGATGAGATTGTGGAAAAAAAACCCTTTAAGGGGTTAATCAGATCCTGCACCAGGTGTCTCTAATGAAAATACAGAAAACAGTGTAAGAAATAATGAACAAGACAATAACAATATAAATAAATAAATAAATAACAATATAAAAAGTTAAACATGTTATGATGCGACCAAACATCCAACAAAATAAAGCATGATATAGGCAATTGTGTATAATATGACTAATTAGCCATCTTTCTCTCTGTGTATATATACTTCATTTTGTTGGGTGTTAGGTCGCATCATAACATCTTTAACTTTTTATATTGTTAGTTATTTATTTACTTTATATTGTTTTTGTCTTGTTCATTATTTCTTACATTGTTTTCTGTGTTTTCATTAGAGGCACCTGGTGCAGGACCTGATTAACCCCTTAAGGAGAGAGCGGTTTTTGGTTGCCATACTGTATATATATCACAGCAAAGAGAAGCGATTTGGGACAAATTTTATATGTATGTGATATAATATTAATATTAAGTGAATATAAATATAAAATATAAAATTAATATAATATTTTATATATATGTATATATATATTACTGTATATATATTTTAGATTTATTTTATTTTAAATTATATTTTTAATTATTTAATAAAATAAACAGCAATTTTACCTGAGATGAATAGGACTGTTTTATATTCTGGTGAAAAGGTTGAGCCCGTGGCTGTAATTTGAGCAATGTCTGATTTTCATTGTAATTTAAGGGTCGCGGACCCATTAGGTAGCATCAACCGATTTCTCAGAATGTCTCTTCCGAAGCTGCTGCAGCTTTTCAAAATGCTAAGGCTTTAAATATTGATCTTGTTCCCTGTGAAATCTCGGCCTTGTTATAATTCTGCCCGGAGGCAGCCTGCAATTCAAAACACATCAGATGATCCTGGTAGAATTTAATAGTGAAGCCTCAACCCCAAGAAGAAAAAAAAGAAATCGACAGACGTAAAGAAAAAAAATGTGACCTCCATGCATGAGCTTGTAAAGATATTTTTACTATTTTGTTTTGTCGCCTTTTGAACTATTAAACAACAGCGCAACTGGAAAAACAAAGTGAGCAGTTTAAGAAATGGTGTAACCTAAACTAAATACATATAAGACAAGTGAAAAACAGACCAGAAAACTATAAGGCCATGTTCACACGGCTTAAAATGGGCCGTATTTCGGTCCGAAGTGCGCAAATTACGGGTTGGAATACATCCCAGTCATTATGGTAATCCACAGTTCTCATAGAGAACTATGATTATTCTCCTCTCCCTGCTCGGTGAATACGCCGAGGGGGGAGATAATTGGATAATTGACATGTCACTTTCTAGCGGCGTATACGCACCGCTAGTAATGATTGTCTATGGGTCGGCGAAGTGCCGGCCCCCCCGCTCACTCCCCCGCTCCCGCCCCGCCCCCGGCAACACGGCGTAATTACGTCCCGCAGTTAAGCCGTGTGAACCTTGCCTAATAGAGAAATGCAAAAAGTCATTTGGGTAAATTCATCCATAGAAACATCCTAAACATACAAAGTATGAAAAAGTCAGGTTAAGTATATTAGGTTATGTTCACACAATGTTTGCAATACGCACCGCAGTACATTGTGTATTTCGAGAGCTCACGCTGATAAATACGTACTCTCGCGGCGCTGGGGGGTCGCCAGCCCCTTAGACATTCATTACTTGCGGCACGTATTCGTCGCAAATAATTGACATGTCACTTATCTCCCCAAGCATACAATATGATCGTATTGTACGAGCGGGGAGAGGAGGTTTAATCCATAGTTCTCCATGAGAGCTCTGGATTACCGTAATTATGGGGCACATTTCCCCGCGTATTAAGCAGTACGCCGCAAAATAAGCCGTGTGAACATACCCTTAAAGGGGTTGTCTCGCTACAATGATTGGGTTTTAATTTAAAGATCTTTAAAAAACAAGCACCTTTGCAATATATGTTCATTACAAATGTCCTACTGATTTTGAGCTAGCCCTGTTAGTATACTACATCAGCTTTCAGATCTCTATAGTAGCCGACCTGTTGATCCTTATCTTACTGGCTGTCAGGTCTGAATGACTCATCACCTTGAAGACAGGTCGAGCAGAGAGCCCCTCCGCACAGAATGCTTCTGTAGTAGAGGGAGGGGAGGGAGGACTCTGGCTTCTGTGTGCTGCCTGATTAACCCTGTGTGTGCCTGCTTCCTCCTGCTCTCTACACAGATAGATGTGACAGCAGTGACCCTGTCTGTTCTATAATCATGATATGTCTTTGGAACTGTGACTATACTATACTATACAAATCAGGCATGTGATACTTTATGTTCTCTGTATTAGGGACACATCCTGAGTATAGTAACACTGCCTTGTTGTTGCTGGAGATGTGAACATGAAGCTAAGCAGTGGATATAGGAACACATGCATTCCTTCGCTCTGTATTGCACACAGCTTCATTTCCTTCTCTACTCTCCTAGATCAGCCTCTCCTGCCAACCAGACCTAGGGCAGTGCACACACATAACTCTGACAGCAACCCCTCCTCCCCCCCCGTATAATTACGTACGCTGTGTGCTGAGGAGCGGGGAGAGGGAGCGAACAAAGACCAAGAGGCCGCCCCTCATTTCAACTTCCAGGACACTGACAGCGCTGAAAAAGCCGTATGAGACAACCCTTAAACTGTTCTTACTGCTGAATATATGGACAACCACACAGCTAGGCTATGTCTACACAATATGGGTTTTTCAGCGGATTTCAGTATTCAGGTTCTGCCGAAAATTCGACTGTACCCGGTGCTGTGTAGATTGCAATGAAAAATCTGTTCTATAGTCTACACTATAGTCATATTCTTGCGGATTTTAAAACATGCTGGATCTTCGGCAGGATTGTCGTTGGATTCCCATAGATTTAATGTACAGGGTCGAAGGCAAATCTGCAAACGGACTGCGGCTTTTAGCGCCAATCTGCGCCAAAAAACATGGTTTAGTAATGTTATAATGCCATCGGATTTTGGATTCCATTTTAACATTGCTGTGTAGACAGAGCCTTAGGGTATGTTCACATAGCGTCTTTCAGGACATATTTCAGGGAGTAATTGCGCTGCATTGTGCCCTGAAATACATCCTGTATTTACGGTAATCATAGGTCTCATGGAGAACTAAGATTACCTGCCGTCTTCCCTGTTGCGTATTGAATGACATGTCACTTCCTTCCGGCGTATACGCGGCAGGGATAATGAAAGTGAATTGGGCCTGGCCCTTTGCACTTTAAAAGAACCCCCTGATCAGCGCATTCTTCTAAACACACGGTGTCTTGCGGCGTGCCTAGTATGCACCGCAAGACACCATGTGATCATACCCTTACGTACACCCCTCACATTTTTGTAAATATTGTCTTATATCTTTTCATGGGCCAACACTGAAGACAGGACACTGTGATACAATGTAAAGTAGTCAGTGTACAGCTTGTATAACAGTGTAAACTTGGTGCCCTCAAAGAATATATCTATACACAAATTGGTGATATATCATGAGTCCTCTAGTAGTCTCTTTCGATACAGTGGTGGTAGTTTAGCCACTGGATATAATACTGTTGTTTTCACTATTATCATTGGGCACCCATAACTAGAGATGAGCGAGCAGTAAAAATGTATAGTTCAATCAGAACCTCGAACTTTAGTGTGTTCTGTACGAGGTTGTATTCGAACTCGAACTCAAATGCCATTAAGGTGAATGGGAGAAGATGTCCGGGATAATTTTTATACCTTTACAAGTGAGAAGCTGGAATTATCATCCATAACAGTAAACTGGATACGTGGAACAACTTAGTGAAGAAAATTTAGCTCTAGAGCTTGCAAGCAGGGGTGTAGCTATAGGAGGAGCTGCGGTAGCAGCTGCTATGGGGCCCTGCATCCTGAGGAGGCCCAAAAGCCCCTATAACACATAGGAGATTTGGCAACGCTGTGTTATACAATTAATGAACCCCCAAAACTGCAAAAACTGAACTTTTTGACACTGAGTATGATTTATCAAAACCATGCACTCTGTAAAATATATATCCATGTATATGAGAGTTAGGCATTATGTGATCCTGCAAATGTCGTCAAACAACAGCTTCTTGGTGTGGGAAAGATGCAGCCAGCAATACCAAACTCCCTAACTATTGCTGTCTATGGAGAGGAAAATGCTATCTAACTAAGAGCAGTATGTACAGTACAGAGAGTGAGCTGAAAATGGCGTTCACAAGGCAATACAATGAAATATATATAATATGGTCATGTGATTTTAGCAGCCAATGAGAGCCCTACACCTCAGCGACGACATTTTTGACACCACTTTGTGCTCTGCACTGACTGAATGGCCGCCAAAAGTGCAGAAAGCCGCTGAAAACGAAAATGAAAATGGTGTCTTGAACTAGAACTTTAATTGAACAAGCAGTAAAATGTTTGGTCCGAGTTCTAAAAATTCAAGAAGTTCTACTAGAACTTAACTTCTCTCGAACAGTTCGATCAATACTATCCATAACATCAATTAGGCATGAAGGGTTATTTGAGGTACAACTTCAAAGGAAGAACTTATTTAAACTTTAACAGCAAGTAATTGCCTCCAACAGCTGCTGCCTTTTCCACGATCTTCCAGACCCTGTTGTGGAAATTTCCTATTTTTGTATAGGAGCTTAGACCCACTGACAGACCCTCAGGTACTTCACATCATATTAGCTCTTATATGGTTCTTTGTAATTAGAGATATGGACTGACTCAACCCATAGGGTATGTTCACACTATGTATTGCTGTGCGTACAGTACGCGACGTAATACGTCATGTGTTTTGGGAGCTTGCGCTAATCAGCGCGTACTCCCGCCAGCTTCATATACATGCATAAATGACGTATTGTATGTGTGGGGGGAGGAGGTGTAATCCATAGTTCTCTATGAGAGCTATGGATTACCGTAATTGCGGGGCGAATTTCATCGCGTATTAAGCGCAATACGTGCAAAATATGTGACGAAATGCGCCCCAAAATAAGCCATGGGAACATACCCATAGGACTAATGATACTACAATTGTTGATTTTCTTAAAAGTTCTCAAAGAAAATAACTCAAATTCAAGGTCAAGACCCGCTGGCCTCCTTATTAAATCACCTATCCAAATGTGATTAGCTTAGCAAGCTCTTACAAAAGAAGATTTCTTCCTTCCTTCCAGCAAGCTACTGAGATATACTGCTCTGTACAATCTGTAGTGTTATTATCACTGTTGCTATTTTTTTTTGAAGAAGATTGTTAAGCCTTTGCTTGTCTGAGGCCATGATATTTTTTCCCCCTAAGCAGCCAGCATGAAAAAAAATGACTGGAGTCATAAAAAATGAAATATATTGGCTGAGACAAAGGATTACTTTGTGTCTACAAGATTGAGGTATAATTATGGAAATAGGATTAGAGATATGCGACTTTCAGTCAACACCAAGCAATAAAAAATTCTGCTTTTTAAGCTACAGTTCAGTCTGCGGGATAAGCCTGCTGCATTATAGAGTTGTACTGAGTCAGGGATTTTCGAGCGAATATGAATATCTTGATTTTATTGCCAATATTATCATTATTATTTACACGCTAACAGAATCTGCTCACTCATATTAAACACCCAAGGAATTCATGTGGCGGTAGGTGTTCAGACATAGGGGGTTGTGTCAAAGGGTTAGAATACGTAATGAGTGAGATTTATTACCGATGAATGAGAGCTCCAGACCTTGGAGAGGTCGTTATACAGATGTGTTTAATACTTTCCGGTTCTAAACCAGAATACGTTTCTATTGTCCTGGTCAACTTTTTGAATCCCAAGAATGTTTACCCTTAAAAACCATGATGGGCTGAGGACACCGACACGTGGAGCGGCGTCTGCGAAACAAGGTGCTGGGATGGCTGCGCCTATGAATTTTTAAAACACCAGGACACTTGATTTTGTGACATAGGAGAGATTTGGAGGGGTTCTTGGGCATATAATGTGTGGCTGGTAATGTTCTTACCTATACCTTGTTCTAATGGTGTCAGTATATTGGTATTGAATGTATATGGATATGAAATTTTCCTTATACTAACACTGGATATATATATTGTGAGAAGGTGACAGGCAGTGTAGCCGAGGGAAGGTATTTTTCCCCTGGGGTTCTGTCCTATGTGGCGTTAGGAAGCCTATGGACCGATGCGTGTCACAGAGAGGCCTGGGCTCGGTGAAGGAAGGCCGACAGCTTAGGTGTCAGTAACACTATGTTACTGACATAGTGTTAGTATAGCGGTTCACGGAACAACACGGAACAACACTGATGATATGACAGTCTGATACAATATACAGTAATTAGTGGACAGCTTGTATAACAGTGTAAATTTCCACCATCCAAAAAACTCAACACACAGTCATCAATGTCTACACTGTTGGCAACAAAAGTGAGTACACCGCGAAGTGAAAATGGACAACTTGTGCTCAATTTGCCGTTCTCCCTTCACAGTATTACATGGTCTGAGGTGTGAATGGGGAGCAGGTGTTTGATAAATGGTGATAACTCTCTCATATACTTCATACTAGTCACTTAAAGTTCAACATTTCACCTCATGGCAAAGAACTGTCTGAGAATCTTAAAAAAATAATTTTTGCTCTACATAAAGATGGCCGAGGCTATAGGAAGATTGTCAACACCCTGAAACTGAGCTGAAGTATGTTGGCCAAGAACATACAGCCATTTAACAAGAGAGGTTCCACTCAGAACAGGCCTCGCCATTGTTGATCGTAGAACTTAAGTGCACATGCTCATCATCATGTCCAGAGATTGTCTTTATAAAATAGTTGAATGAATTCTGGCAGCATTGCCACAGAGTTTAAAGGGGTGGGGGGATCAGCCTGTCAGTGCTTAGACCATGCACCAAAAACTGCATCAATTTGGTCTGCATGGCTGTCGTCCCAGAATTAATTCTCTTCTAAAGATGATGCACACAAAAGTCTGCAAATAGTTTGTTGTAGACAAGCAAACTAAGGACATGGATGACTGGAACTATGTCCTGTGGTCTGATGAGACCAAGATAAACTTATTTGATTCAGATGGTGTCAAGCGTGTGTGGTGGCAACCAGGTGAAGAGTACAAAGAAAAGTGTGTTTTGCTTACAGTCAAGTATTGTGAAACTGTATGTCTTAAAGTATGTTTTTAGGTGGAACTTCCATTTTCCCTTTTTCATTATAGGTCTCATTATGAAGGTATGAGTAGGCAAGTTTTCAGGATGATGTTTGGTAGACTGGAACAGACTTGGTTTGGGCAATATTAAATAAAGAGTCTAAAGTATCTGTGGTCAGAAGATTTTGCGTGACCCATATAGAAATAGAGATCTTTGCCAGAAGTGTATATAAAATTATGTTTAAAGTTAGAATCTCCAGCATATCAGACAACAGTTCATACATTTGAAGAGAATAGATTGTTCGAGTAGTAACCTCCACATTCATATCCCAGCTTAAATCCCTTCCCCTGAAGCCTGGTAACCGGATAATCCTGAAAATCCCCCTTTAGAATCCATGGCGGCTGACACTATCTAATATCATCCACATGCGTCCAAGTCCATAATACCTTTATTATTGACATGCGTGTGATGTCACTCCCTTCACACTTGCCTTCTGTGTGAAATGTCAATCATGATATGGGAGACCAGTTTGTCCCTTTTATTAGTGTCAGTTAATCTCAGATCACATTATGACCCTCATTTTCCACAACACTGACCTCAAATACATTTATCAACCACCAATGTATTTCCCCGCACCCCCTTCCTATTGGGTAATTTACCACTTTTTTAGTATAGATGGAGCCCGAATTATCAATACTAAGAGATAAACGCTTGGAAAGGTACAGAATCTATGTAGACGATTCCAACCATGCCATCTGATATTTATAGGAGCATTGTATCCTACATTCCTGTTAATGGAAGCACAGTCATGTTGTCTTCTAAGTCAGTGAGAAATGTGAATGAGATTTACCTTTCAACAACAACTCACCTTTATCACAAAACAACAAATATGATAGAGAAATACTTTAGTGTTGTCTGGTTTAGGAAAAACATTTTCCAGTATGCTATTAGTGAACTTTCAAGGGTTTTTGCCACGATATAATTTCATACCTCCTGTATCCAACTCTTCAGCTCTGTGTGCTCAGAAGGGGGCGTGTGTGATTTGTTTCAATTGAATATCATGTGACTCAGCAGGATGACATCACCAGGCCTGTCCTCTCTGTAGTCAAAGAAAGGTCTGTTTATATAAAGCACTGTGAGTAGCTGAGCGGTAAAGTTTTTGCCTCCAGGCACAAGGGCCCTAGGTTCAAATGTCTGCAGGAACCAAATCTGTGGATTTTTTTCCTCTTTATCTGTTGTGGGAAAAAAATGTTTGAGGGGCTCATAAGGGACTATATACAGGAGTATGTTGACAAACACAATATTATTAGTGATTGCCAGCATGGATTTACTAAGGACAGAAGCTGTCAGACCAATCTGATTTCTTTTTATGAAGAGGTGAGTAGAAGTCTGGATAGCGGGGCAGCTGTGGATATTGTGTTTTTAGACTTTGCAAAGGCATTTGACACTGTCCCTCATAAGCGTTTGTTGGGTAAACTAGAATCCATTGGGTTAGAGATAACAGTGTGTAATTGGATCAAAAACTGGGTGCTAGATCGTACCCAAAGAGTGGTGGTAAATGACTCCTACTCTGAGTGGTCCTCGGTCGTGAGTGGTGTGCCGCAGGGCTCAGTATTGGGTCCTCTCTTATTTAATGTATTTATCAATGATATAGTAGAAGGGATCAATAGCACCGTCTCGATTTTTGCAGATGACACCAAGCTATGCAGGGTAATGCAATCTATGGAAGATGCTCATAAATTGCAAGCAGACCTGGACACACTGAGTGCTTGGGCATCCACTTGGCAAATGGGGTTCAATGTGGATAAATGTAAGGTTCTGCATCTGGGAGAAATAATCTACAGCATCATATGTCCTATGGGGAGAAAAACTTGGAGAATCGCTGGTTGAGAAAGATCTGGGCGTCCTTGAAGATCATAGACTACAGAATAGCATGCAATGTCAATCAGCTGCCTCTAGAGCAAGTAAGATATTGGCGTGTATTAAAAGAGGCATGGACTCGCGGGACAAGGATGTAATTCTACCGCTGTACAAAGCATTGGTGCGTCCTCACTTAGAATATGCTGTTCAGTTCTGGGCCCCAGTTTATAGAAGAGATGTAATGGAGCTAGAGAGAGTACAAAGACGAGCAACCAAACTTATAAGGGGAATGGAGCATCTTAGTTATGAGGAGAGGTTAGTAGAATTGAACTTATTTAGTCTTGAGAAAAGACGGCTTCGGGGGGACATGATTAATTTATATAAATATATAAATGGTCCCTACAAAAAGTATGGGGAGAAATTATTTCAAGTGAAGCCCCCTCAAAAGACAAGAGGACATTCTCTTTGACTAGAGAAAAAAGGATTCAATCTCCAGAGGAGAAGAGCGTTCTTCACTGTAAGAACTGTGAATCTGTGGAATAGCCGCCTGAGGAGCTGGTCACGGCAGGAACTGTAGAGAGTTTCAAGAAAGGCTTAGATACCTACCTGGAACTAAAGAATATTAATGCGTACGTAGCCATGTAAAATTCTGGATCCTGGCTGGTGGAGGCTCTGGGGTCAGAGATATGGTCTACACTGGAGCAGATTGGTTCATGCCTTGTGGGTCTCAAGGTAATTAACCAGTGGCGAGGCTGACATAATGTCCTTGTCTCTCTCCTTTCACCCATTTCCCCCACCCTTGGTTGAACTTGATGGACACGTGTCTTTTTTCAACCGTACTAACTATGTAACTATGTAACAGACCTTATTGAGGTTTCTTTTTATTTCTTTGCACTGTTTGACTAATTACTGGGGAGCACAGAGGATGGGAGCAGAGTGACAGCACCTGGTGTTTGAACACTCAGTAGCTGCCTGAGAGGAGAGGTGATGTCTGAGCATGTAGATTGTAAGTGCGGTAGTCCTCTCTCTCTGTCGTGCCAATTTCATTCTTATTCACTGTATCGTTGATTATGTTGTGTATGTACCCCCTCGAGACAGCGCCCTAGAACCAACGGCGCTTTAAAATAAATAAAATAATAATAATAATAATGTGCGACCAGGACTGAGAAGCTCCGGACAGGCGCATTGATTGTTTTGGAGTCCGGCACACTCAGCGTTCCCGAGTGTATTCAGCGCAGTTGCGCTGACTTCCGGACATGCGCAGTTCATTTTAAGGTACGCCGGGCTACATTGAATGTAGATTATATGCATCCACTGCTGGGACTCACCAAATATTAAGGAAGTAAGTTTTAATTAGTCGAACAAACATGTAGGATCACTGTTTAAACCTATGAATGTTTGATTTCACATGTGTAATTTAATTACTTATAATGATGTCACTTTATTGGTGAAATTGTATTGGGGGGGGGGTTATCCCTTTATATAGGTATTTATTCACTTTGTAATTCATGCTTGCTTGAGAAAGGCCACATATTGACGGGCTGAAACGTTGCTATGGTGTTTTTCACTTTGGAATAAAGTTCACTCCTGCTTTTAAGATGCTGTCATCCAAACCACTATTTTTTGGAATTGCTCTATGGTGAGTTGTGGGCTTGCTCACCCTAGGACGGACTTTGCATTTACCATAACGGATGAATTGTGGAATTTTGTATGCTGTTCCCATCTTGTGTTTTTTCTAGCACCTGGGGTTTGAACACTCAGTAGCTGCTTGAGAGGAGAGGTGATATCTGAGCCTGTGTGACCAGGAGTGAGGAGCACTCAGCCCTGGTCGTATCTGCTGGAGACGAGCTGTAAACAATGGATCACTAAAGAAGAAGTTAAAACAAAAATGGTGCAGAATTTTTAATGGTTATGAATGATGAAAATGTTTGTTATTTCATTTGCAAGCTTCCGATGTCAATTTTACTTCATGGCAAAACCCCTTTAAGCTAACTGGAGTCAGAGAAGACAAACTTTAAAAAGTAGTTGGATATGGGCTGAAGGTGCATCTGGGAGGTCTCTGTCGACCTATTCAATAACAGTTCTCTTTCTATACACCAAAAAAGTACTTGTAAGGCAGTATTTCGTCCAACTGGGGCAGGCGCAGCTTAAGGTGCCATGCATCAGGAACAGGGAGGCGCCATTTTCCCTATTTGCCTAGGACACCTAAATGCTTTGTCCTGGTCTTACATATAGATGGTGATGAATAACTAAATTTGTAAATTATGTCTTCTAACTTTTCCAATAATCTATTTATTTAACAAAAAATATTTTTTGCATATGATGTTACTGATAAAATAAGGTTTGTTTATCATTGAATCCGAGAGGAGCATAGTATTGGGTAGTGTCACCCACTAGATTGAGCTTTCATTGCCAAGCTATAAGCCATAATCACTACTCCTACTGTCTATCAATGATTATAGTACAAAACAAATTCCAGTTGTTTTTTTTTTATTTTTATTTTTAGTATTTCTTAAATATTACCATCTGGTGGTGTCACCCACTAGATTGAGTCTTCATTGACAGGCAGTAAGCCAAGATCATTTATCTCATTGTCTACTAATGATTACAGCAGAAAATTAATTCCAATTTTTTGGCATTTCTGAAATATTACCAGCTAATTTTACATCATATAGAACCAAGGTCTGCTCAAAGTTTTGTTTGCCGTTAAATCCTTCCAAGTTCTAGACAGCTCTAGATATGGAAACAAGCACCCGCAACCACCGAGAGTTCAGGAAGATGCAATTTTGAAGTCTTAACAATAGACATAACATTAGACAAAAGTACTTCTATTCTGGAAACCAAGGGAGTACAAAGCAGAGTGATATAAATGCCAAATCATCCTGACTTCATAAGGGAACCCGAGTGACACTCTACATGTAATCAATCAGCATTTCATACGCTCCACGTGGGTGGTGAAAGGATACTGTTTTCAAGATTTCCTTCGACATTCACAGTGACATAATTTGGGACGGATGCCAGACTCGAAAAAAAGAACATAGAAACTAAAACTTGGAGCATCTCACAAAATAGAACTTCACTCGACTTTTTAATACTGAATATTTAATTAAATCTGGTCAAAAAATTCTGGGAATCTGCCACCTGTTTTAGAACTGCTGAAAAGAATGAGGTTTAATAATATATTAAACTTTGATAATATGGAAAATCTGGATCAAGCGTAAGGCATAAGAGTTTGGCAAGGCAAAACAAAAAAAATATCTAAAATGGATAACTTGAGTCTTAATTTAACTCACACGGTGATTTATGTGCTAGTTTGTACCTTTCCTGTGTTGCATGTAACCTGTGCATTTCCTGTTTCAAAGATGATTCCCTTTGTTAAGCTTAATCCACGAGATCCCTTGCTATGTTTTATCTGTCTTCCCCCATTGTGATTTAACCCGTTGACAGGCAGGACTAAACAGGTGTTTCTATAAAGGCTGTCCTGAGAAAAGTCAATCCCCTTTGGTCACCTGATCTCCTGGTCTTGACGCAGAGCTTTTTCGGGTTTTCCAGAAGCACAGGGGCCCACTAAATTTCTTTATCTTTAATCAGATTATAAAAAACCCTTTCGGGAAGCCCAAAGTTTTTTAAAATGAAAGGGGAAATACAACATTTCAAAAACAATAGGAGAAATAAAAATTTAAAAAAACTTGGAAGGGACCCCAAAAAATTGGCCCGGGATTTAAAAAAATACCAATTTTAAAATTAAAAAAATAAATTTTGTAAAACTTTTTGCCAGGAAACCAAAATTTAAAAGGGTTTAAAAAAATTTTTTTCTCATTTTTTTTCCCTTTTTTAAAATTTTATTATTTTTTTTTTTAATAAAATTTTTTTAAAAATTCCTTAAGTTATCTTTTTAACCCTGGGCCCCTAAAATATTCTACTTTTTCCTGTTCTCTAGAGAAAGATTTCAGGGGCGCTTTTAAAACCCCCCAAGAGCAAACAAAAAGAAAACCCCAATGTTTAAAAAATTAAAAAAGGGCCCCCCACCAGTACAAGAAAAATCACTTTCCCCCTTTTCCCACCCCCTGCACAGGGTTTGCCCCCCGGCAAAAGGCATGACTAAAAACTCTCCTATAAAGTAAATTTTGGGAAATTTGATCAGTCTTAATCTCCTAATGTGCATAAAAGTTTCTTTTAAACATTTTCTCGGGACTGCTTTTAAAAAGAAGTAAAAGCAAGGCCTAGTGGCCAAAAAAAAACTCCCAAGGGAACTTAAAAATTTTTTTAAAAAAATATTGAAAGTGTTTATAAAAAATTAAAAAAAAAACAACCAAAAATTCCTAAAAAATTTGTTTAACATAAAAAATGGGTTTAAAAACAATGATTTAATTTTTTGATGAAATTCCCTTAAAAAATTTAAAAAGGGTCAGGGAATTTTAATTTGTCACATAAATCTTTGGGGCTGCATAAGGTATAAATTATGGTACCTTTCCACCTCATACTGAAAAGGTTGCCTTTGCAATTTGGGGTACTGTAGCATAACATGGGACCATGCTGGTGATACATGGATGGTTCAAATTTTACCGACAAGAAAAATTTAAAAATTTCAGGGAAAAACCCAAAAATATTAGCAATTCATATTGTTTTTAGTTGATTTTTTCAGAAAATAGTTATGTCATTGAACATTTTTATTATGGCTGGATCTCCTATTTAGTAGGATATCATTATTCTACCCACATAAAGTATTTAAAAACAAAAACAAAAAAAAAACACATGACTACGACCAAATTTTTCATGACAAATTACTCGTTCTTTTTTAGAGAGGAACAAACTTAAAAGCATAAACATTTTGCTCACAGATACATTTGATATTTGTGGGGTAAAGTAAAAAAAGGGTTTTTTCTTTACCTATGTTTAAATAACAGTAAAAAGTTCTAGTTTTGATTTGAACCTCAAATTTTTTGAGTTTGGTTCAAAGTTTCTAATTTAAACTCGAACTTCGAATCCCATTAAAGTCAAAGGGGGAAAAGTTTTTGGGTTTAAATTTTTTACTTTTAAAGGGGAAGGGGAACTGGAATTACCCTCCATAACAGTAAACTGGATACGGGAACAACCCTTTGTGAAAAAAATGTGGCCCTTTAAAAAAGGGGCCGAAAAAATTGGAAAAGGTTTGAAATAATTAATTCCTTCCCAATGGCTAACTGAAAAAGGAGGACCCCGCTTACCAAACAGGGGGTAGCTATAGGGGTTGCAGCGGGAAACAGCTGCTAGGGGCCCTGCATTGAGGGGGGGCCCAAAAACCCCTTTGGGCAATAGGGGATTTTGAAAACCCTTTTGTTATAAATTAAAAAATGGGGGGGAAAAAAACCCCCAAAAACGGGGAAAACCCTAAAAAAACTTTTTTGGGACGGGGGGGAAAGGGGGTTTAGCAAATTTAAAGCACCTTTTGTATAATAAATATTTCCCTGTGTATGAGAGTTAGGCATTATATGAGGCCCGCAAATGTGCCCAAAACACAGTTTTTGGAAATTGGGGAAAAATGCCCCAAACAATAACAAACTCCCTAATATTGTGTCTATGGAGGGAAAAATGTTTCTAACCCAAGGGCAGTCTGTAGAGTACAAAAGAGTGAGATGAAAAAGGGGTTCACAAGGGGAATACAGTTAAAAAATATATAAAAATGGGCATTGATTTTAGGGGCCAATGAGAGCCCTACACCTCAGCACCCTTTTTGACACTTCCTGTGGGCCCGAAGTGATTGGGATGGCTGAAAAATCAGAAAGGTGAAATTTGGAAATTGCCACCAAAATGCAGAAAGCTGCCCTTTAAAAAAGAACTGAAAATGGCGTTTTTGAAAATAGAACTAGAAATTTACTCGAATGAACAGTAAAATGTTCGGTTCAGTTCGAGTTCTATAAATTCGTGAAGTTCTACTAGAACTTAACTTTTCTAGAACAGGTCGATCAACACTACTTACCTTACCTCTTGGTTCATCAGTTTAGAGACATGAGATGATCAGGTCTGAAATAAAAGACTTTCTGATACTCTGTTGGGAGTTGTTTATGATATATGTGGCCACCCAGTGGATGAGGTGTGCTTCGCACGTTAAGATAGCATGTTGCCATAAAATATTGAGTTTGTACAGTGAGTCCTTATTGAAATCTTTGCAAAGGTATGAATAAATTAGTCACCCTTAAAGGCAGCTAAAAATGAAGCTAGAGGACTCATCCATATTTTGACAATTCTATTTTGCTTTTGGTTACTTAGAACCTTTGGGGTGCTCTGGGGGAACTAAATTGCTAGCTAAAAAGGGTGAGAGAAACTGGCTCAAAGGTCATGGAAGCAGATTTGGACTGGCCGACAAGGGAACAGGGGATACCACCGGTGGCTCTCTGAACACGTCAAACTTAGAGTTTCTTTTAAATGGCATATACATCTTTGAGAAAGGCAGAAATGGGGAGAAGAAGACGAAAAATGCAAAAGGCAAAGTATAAGATACTAAAAGATACTAGTACATGTGCAATACCTGTAGTGTCAAGTCCACTGGTAAGCCTCAGAATCAACTCCACTGGTGAATCCCCAGCATGAAATTCTACTGGTGGGTCCAAGGCCCCCAAACTCGACACTGCATGAAAGACTGGCAGGGGAATCAACCATCTGCTCCATTCTGGGTGGTCTATTCATCTCTCATTGGCACACTACTGGTTAATAAGTCTGTTTTCAAAGAATTTTCTAGTCTAATATGCCCTTTATAATGAACAGTGACGCTCCCATAAAACGACCTAGTAATTAACAATGAGGCTGCTTTTTTATGAAGATTAAGTTCATCTGAGCATTTATTAAAGCACAGAATCCCAATGACAAATGATATGCATAAGACATACATTTGCTAAGGGTCATTACATGTCAGTAATAACTATAATGGCAGAAAGCAATCTGAGTGCCGGCAGTATAAGAGGAAAGAAAAAGCATGTGGAACAGCTGCAAATGACTCATTCTAGTTTTCAGATATAGAAAGTGATAAAGAAAACTTACAAAAGGTGTTTAGAATTAGAGTCTTCGTTATCCATCTTATCCGGAGAACGGGGGGAGATGCTGCTCTTAGTAATGATGACCTGGAGGCCATGGTAAAGAGCTAGTATTCTAAGTCCGTAAATTACAGTATACTGTATAATTCTATAGACCTTACATGCAATCCAATGCATGCAACGACTCGAAAAGATTGAAAGTCAAGATGGTCTGATTATCATTCTCAAATAGGTTTTAAAAAAACCCAAAGAGAGATGAAAAGAGAGTGTCTAGAGGGTCAGCTCCCCTATTTTTTTTAAAGGTTGGGAAAAGGGGGTTGGGGAAAGGAGTAGCAATCAAACTTTTCCTCCAAAATTGTGTAGTATGTGGTAGTATAACAAAGCATAAGAAAGAGGCCCTACACTTTTTTTTCCATTGAGTTATATACATATGTTAGCTCTTTTGAAGCACAGTTGTTTTCAGCAGAAACTTTTGTGATAATAGAAAAAAAAATTAAAAGTCAAAACTGCTTGGAAGTAAAAACTAGGTATGCCCCAAAAAAAAAGGGTGTTAGTATGCCAGTGGTTTGGGTCCCAATTAGGTAAAAAAAACTTTTTTCCCATTTTGTAGGGAACAAGTAGTTGTTAGCTTTCTGTTTCGAATAGGAAAATTTTTGGGGTTCCCTGTTATATACTAGTAGCGGTATATTTATACTTTTATTGCTACTTATGCTGCTGTTTTAAGTTATCGTCATAATGTGGTGGAGCCTCATCTCCTTTTGCAATGGGACCGTAAAATTTCCCAGTTAGAAATGATCAATCAAAAGGGAAAAAGGGATGTGGAGAGGGGGCAGCAGCTGCTGGATCCCGATCATTGAGATGTTTTAATGTTCCCTCTACCACCAGCATTAAAATGGTGCATGGTTGGTACAGAGGTCCATTTTTCTTTTTATTCTACTCTTAAAATTGACAGTAAAGATGGTGTAGGAAATTGGGACATTTTAGTTCGTGTCAAGCTAAATCAATTTTTGGTGAAAAAAAATCTATAAAAAAATAAAAAAAAAAAAAACTGTAACCTTAATTTTAAATTGTGCTAGACTTAGGGATTTTATGGTCTGAAGAAATAAACTCATCAGTCTGTCACCTCTAGTCCCCTGGTTCTCTCTCTCTGATGTCACTTCCCATTCGATGTCATGTCCAATGGTATCACCGCTCCATTGTCATATTAGACTACGCTAATATAAATTGAGCTGGACGTTAGAAGTGAAGTCAGTGCACAACTACAATGGGACTGGAGGTAATAGGGACCAATGAGTTAAGCCCTGAAGACCAATAAAAATTCTTTACCCTAACTCTCTCATAAGATTGGGGTTACTGGAGGTATCATTTCTGAGCTTACTTGTCAAAAGCAAATGTTGGTGATAATTTGTTGTTACTATGTTGTGGTTAGTACAGGCTATTTCTGCTGCTCTGTTAGAGGTCAGTGGATAGTTTTTAAAATGGTTGAAGGATAAGGGCAAGCTTAAGGGTTAGGATCAGAGTGAAAGGATTTGGATTGGGGAAGTCCTGAGTCTAAATTTTTCACAAGTTCAGTTGAACCACACTTGTGGGGAGTTTAAACCTAAGAGATGTCTATTAATATAACCCTTATAGAGGCAACCCCTGGGCCCAAAGTGTTGGAAAAATACAAGTAAAAAATTCCCAAGTTAACTTAGATAAAATTTTTTGATGGTGAAGTTGGAAAGTTTCCAATACCCCCCTGGAAGCTTCAGTTTGGACCGATGAAACCGGGTATGGGGTTTTCAAATTTACCAAAGGATTGTTATTCAGAAAAAATCCCAATGTTTAATTTTCTACTTCAGATAATGTAAAGCAAGATATAGTATTCTATGAATCACTATTTTGGTCAATATATCTTGACTTACTTGCCCCAATTCAAGCATTTTTTCTCTACTGTTCAGAGTGAATGCTGAACCCCATTGTAGAAACTAATGATACGGAAACCGATTTTCAGGCAATGCTCCATAACAAAAAGTATGAGGAGACTATATTCTTCAAGAGTAAGAAAACCTAATAGATACTAACCAAACCAGATTCCCCTCTAAGTGTAAGAGTCCCCCAGCTGCAGACACTCATTGTGCATTATACACGTTGTAACATTTCTAAAACATTATAGAGCGTCAAGAAATTTCTGCATTGAAACCATATGCAACCAATTTGTCCTTCTTCAATGGTCAGTATATCTATGCCTTTAAAGACTTCATTTTGCCTTAAATTCAGGAAAGAAGCTCTTAAATATAAATAAATATTTGCGTGAAAATTCTGTCAAATTAACTCTCACATATTCATATTGTTCATATTTCCCAGCACTAATAGTCTCCTTGTGTGTCCGCTTTTACTAGAAGGCAAATCTTTCACATTGCGTCTTTAATAATGCATGGCGGCAGATCAGTGTTATAAATAAATGGTCCGTGCTGTGGCTGCTGGCAATGCACTTACTACACAGATGGAGCAAGGGAAGTATTTATGGCCGGTGCTACCCCAAGAACTGTAAATGAACACGCCCCACGTATTTATTTAAATTTATGAGGCCAAAAATTGCAAAACAATTACAAAAAAGAATGTGAGGAAATACTAGTGATAGGGAAAAGTTTACGGTAAATAAGAAAAAAAAAAATTCTTATCTTAGATTTTTTTTTTTTTTTTTGCGTCCTTAGATGTATGATGACACATGAGTAACAATGTTCCCCCCACAGTACAACAGGGCAATATTTATTATAGGGCAGGGATGGAAGTATCTCCAGTACCAGTCATTAGAAATATAGTTAATGTATATAGGGTGTTGAGCAATTATACTTAGGTCCTGGTGCCTAACAGTAACTGGGGGTCCTGAACCAGAGTTTTCATTGGGGCACAGGAGTGAAAACAGTTGAACACTCATGACCAAGGACAACATCTACATGAAAGGTGCTTTTCTTGTTTGTATGGGTTTCATTTAAGTTTAAAGGGGTTGTCTCATCTCAAAGTTTCATTGGATGCATGAATGAAATGCTGATTTGCTCTGTCACTTCCTGGTCAAGCTGTCTGTAATTAGCATATGAGCTCCGTGTATTCAGACTTTTCTGTTTATTAGTCTAGATTAAATAAATTACCTTCTCTGAGGTCCAGAGAAGCTTCTAAGCTAATGTAAACAGTAGAGTAATTAGTCTTTTGTCTGAAAGATCAGATAACACACAAACTCTCACACTGCTGGACAAGACCTGTGTGATGACGTCACTCCCTGCTATCAGAAAGAACATACAGCAGGGGAGAAGGAGTATACAGATCGGTCACTTGGGGAACCAGAGAGAGCACAGAAAGTGATAAAATCACTTTTAGCTCCTTAACAAAAAAACATAAACAATGAAATATATTTGGAAAACGTCTTCATTAATGTTCCCTACATTTTGAAAGCCATTCTTTGTAACGAGAGAACCCCTTAAGTTCTCCTGTTTTCCCCCTATGCTCCAGAAACATGCAAATTGGTGAACTGACCCCAAGTTATGTACTGGAGATAGGGAAACCAGATTGTGAATCCCACTGGGAACATGGACTGATGTGATGGATGACTATCTCTGTAAAGAACTGCAAAATGTATAGACCCTACATAAGCAACATGAATAAATGTGTATTAATATCAGAGAATAAAGATTTTAGTTACTAACAAGAACATGGTGGTTGCTACAAAAATCAGATTAATATGGCAGTAAGAAAAGAGTCCATTTTAGTAATGTCAAACTTACTTGTCATTATACCTTCATAAGCCCTGTGCCAATTTGACCAGATAAGACCTCAGGTTATCTGAGAGTTACCAGTGGTTAGGGAGGTGTTTTCTGACAACCATATAGACAAGGCAGCAACATTTGTTAGCAACTCATGGAATAGTGTTCACCATCAGCTTCATATGACTCCAGAAAATGGAACTCATTCTGGTTTTTCAGCTTTCTTCTCTACACTGTAGACTCTACTTCTCTTAGTTCAGAATTTAAGGGTGACAAGTATGAACGGGGCTGTTTTCTGCTGTGCTCTAAGCCAAAAAACCTGTTGTAGCCCTTTCCGACAGATGTATGAACTATCCTACGCCAAAATATTCTATATACGCCAATTCTATTGGGGCGTGTTGTGCCAGATTCGTACAACGCACCATATTTCTGAATGTGTCACAACAAAATGTGGCGCAAAACTGTTGTACCAATCCATTGCAATTTCATAGTGACGAGGCTGAGACGAATTTTGCCGCATACACTCTAAGGGCCATATGTATGAAAACGGTCTAGGTCTAAAATTCACTTTGTTGCCCATAGCAACCAATCAGAGTGCCCCTCTCATTTCATATAGTGCTCTGTAAAAATGAAAGGGTGCTCCGATTGGTTGCTCTGGGCAACAAAGTGAATTTTAGACCTAGAGTGTTTTCATACATGTGGCCCTAATTGCCACTTTTTGGTACATAAATGTGTCTCGCAAGGGCACACGTTTATAAAGTGCTGTGAGACACTTTTGCACATACTGACAAAAGCTACACTAACCTACTGAGAAGTACGACAGTGCCACTTTTCATACATGTCCTCCTAAGTCCTCTGTGATCGTCCACATCTGATCTGATCTGATCTAATAAATTTAGTTTTTTGTCAACCGTCATGGAGCTCTACATCTACTCTGTCCTGGATGCTTACATTTTGGAGATCCTCTTTCCTCTCATCACAGGCCACATCTTAAGCCTATGCTGACCTTGGCTCTATGGCAAAGGAGCATCACTAGTACCCAGTAGGTTGTATTTCCTAGTCTACCTGTCAAAAGCCACATGTTGGGGTTGATTTGTTGTCATGACACCGTGGTCATCACAGACTACATTTGTTTCTCTGTAGAGAACAGAAGGTAATCTTTGAAATGATAACATTAATCAATGTGAAACTACTGAAAGATACATATCTCTGTTTGATTAAATCCTTTTGGATTTTACACTTTCTCATTTCCTCACCAACACAGCTGCTCTAAAGGGGTTGTCTCGCTACAAATAATAGCTTTCAAAATGTAGGGAACACTAAATGAAAACGTTTTCCAAATATATTGTGCTGTTCATATTTTTTGTTAAGGAGCTACAAGTGATTTTATCACCTTCTCAGCTCTCTGGTTCCCCTAGTGACCGACCTGTGTACTCTTTTCTCCCCTGCGGTTTGTTCTATCTGATAGCAGGGAGTGAGGTCCTTGCCAGCAGTGTGAACTCTGTACAGTGAGAGCTTGTTTTTATCTGATCTTTCAGACAAAAGACTAAATACTCTACTGTTTACATTAGATGAGAAGCTTCTCAAGACCTCAGAGAAAGTAATTTAGCTAATCTAGACTAATAAACATAATAAACAAAGAAGTCTAAATACACACAGAGCTCATATGCTAATTACAGACAGCTTGACCAGGAAGAGATAGAGGCAAGCAGCATTATCTCATTCATGAATCCTATGAAACTTTGAGATGAGACAATCCCTTTAACAAGCAAACCCACTACCTGAGCCCAATACCACTTTATAAGTTTGCTTTTCTCATAACTTTAGCAATACTCAAACGTGAAGTGTGCTGAAAGCAGAAAAAGGGGAAACAGCTCCCTTACAGTCATATATATTATTCCCAATCATGGCCTTCGTTATTAAACAGATCCCCTTATAATCCAATCATTTAAGAAAATCTAAGAGCGACTATTTCCACCCATATCCGCTCTTCTGGGGGGGTTTCAGCCATTTGGTCATCCATAGGCTCCTCTCCTTTCCTCTCTTGGGCAGGAAGTGAGAACATGAGCAGTTTTTGATTAGTAAAACTCAATCAATAAAGTTACATAATTACAAAATTCCTGAACTTGATATGCTGATTTTATTAATCTGTACAGTGTTGTGCTTCAAATTCTGGTCAAAGTCAAACATGACCAGAATTGAAGTGATTTGATTCTACTCTAATTTAAAAAAAATCTTTGTTTGGAAACATAATTATTTTACAGGTCAACTTAGCTTACCACTGTGTTTATGGTGTGGCATCAGTTTTAGGTGGTAAGCAAAGTGTGCTGCATCAGGAGCAGCTTTACAAAACCTTTAAAAGACCCAACCCTGATTCTAATTTAGGGTTATGGTTACGCCTAGTGTTAGGAATAGTGTTAGATCTAGGGATAGAGAAAAAAAAAATTGTGTTCTGGATGTTCCAAATCTGAATTATTTCACAAATTTGGATTAACCAAACCTGTACAGGTTAGCAACACTAAAACCTGTAGCTATTTTTTGACATATGTAGCTATCTTATTTTATACTGAACAGCCACAGTAATGTTCCTCAATAGATCCAGCATCCAGAAACATAAGGAAGCAGATTTAGACAGATATCTTTTTAGATCTTGCTATATCACAAACTTCTTTGAAGGAAAACAGTAAATCTTACATCACATAGAGAAGATATAGAAGAAATTAGATGGTTATTTAGTGGGGAAGTTAACAGGTCTCCTTTACATTCGGACATTGGATACATTGGGCTTGTCCAGCTTGGAAGATAAAGACATCTTAGAAGACACATGGACCATATAGACGTAATGTTGTAAGGATTTGCTTCATCTGCAAACACATTTAGAAAATATAGTATGGGGAGAGGATTGTAAAGCATTACCTGGTCATCTCTGAAGACAATACAACTGCTGCCCTTTCTCTAACTGTGAAGAACTGTTCCCTAATCTCATAATGGAACACCATTCCCTTCACATGCCATGTGTACCAACTACTACATTGATTCTATTTTTTTTTTTTTGCTCTATTTTATTCTGTGACATTAAATACATTTTATTGAATGACACAGATTCAATTAAAAGCAAACTTTAGTCTTCAGATTATACATAATCTACAGGGCATCACACATTGCTGAATAGTGGTCCCAATAACTCCCGTAACTCAAATATTCCCCTTTGTTGAAAACCTCTGATCAGATCGCTGTACTTTATGGAATGAAGACTTTACTTCCATGGGTTCTCTCTCTTTAAAGAAATCTGGGTTGATGCAATAATTAGTATAAAAGCCCCCCGAGCCCCCCGAAGATACCGTCATGTGAATATGTCATAGGATTAAATGCCAAAAGGGATCCCCATTATCTGCAGCTCTCTTGTTCTCCTTTCAGATTATTATGTTGCAAACTTTTTATTATTATTTTAGTGGCACCAACAGTTTCAAGAAAGAATTATAATTAAGAAAAAACATAATCATGTCCAAAATAATAATAATCATCATCAGCTAATAGCAAACCGTCTGCAAACAATGAATGAAGAGAGATTTCTGTACACAGTGTATAAAAAAGTGCTTTATCTGACCCATTTTTCACAAGAAAGAGAAGTGCATACTGTATGTCTTGAGTAAAATGGTTTCTCTGATAGAGACAACTAGTTATCCTGTAGAGGCTTACAAGAATATGACCAGGTTCAGGATCGGCAGTGAGCACCAAATTTAACATATTTGCCAACATTCAAAAACCCCAAAATCTGATATTTTAGTCCCTGTCTCCTAAACAACCCAAAATTTCCCCAAAACATCTATTTCCTGGTAGGGTTCACATAAACCCCATCCTTTAGTAATCTGGTTTGTGGTTATCTCCCACTAAAGACAAGTCTGTCGGCAGGTATGAAGTGAAAACTATATGGTTAAAAAGACGCAAGGGTATAAACCTATATTCCTACATTGGAAGGCAACCCCACTTTTTAAGGGAGATAATACATTCCCAAATCTACATAAGATAATGAGAATGAAGAGGTTTTCCAGGACTAAGGGATATCTACAGTACATAAAGTTGTCTTCACGTTGGTTCCAACATTGACTCCACAACAAAATCCATGTCAAAACCATGGGAAATCCATGTTCCATTGTTTTCAATAGGTACCTGAACCATAATTCTACTCCACTGAACAGGTTTGATCTGCATCCTAATAGACAACACAAATTCACGGGTACTCCACAGATTTCTGCTACCAATTCCATAACTAATTTTTTTAGGTAAAAAAAGTTACGTGAACGTACGTTAACATTATTGGCCTATCCGAATGATAGATTAAGACATCATTTTCGGGGGCTTGTCCATTAACATAGGAGTGTCTGATACTATAGCTTGTCTAATTCAATTAATTCCAGTTAGTTTAGACCATTACTGATGGTTTAATCCTACTGGCCCACAGGGGAATTGGGGAAGCCTCCGGTGTGCCATTGAACTAGATGGTAAAAACAGAAAGGCAGAGACAGAGAGGCAAAAAGCAAGACCCATAGTGCAAAATTCATATACAGTAGCTGTAGCATGGGCCCCAAAAGTCAACTCCACCGGTGGGCCATAGGCACTCCTGTCCGACACTGCCTAGGACATGCCTCAGTGCTTAAGTCCTAGCGAAACTCTACTTTATCTCTCTCTTTTTGACTTAATAGATATATTCTCAGAAATACATGAACTTTATTGCTCGATAAATATTTTTTGTCATAGTTTATTGGATTTTTGGCCTTAAACTGTCTACATACTGTTGATTTTTGTACTAATATATAAATTTTAAATTATTCAAGGGTATAGAAAGGCATAACATAATGGAGACCATCCAAAAAGTTAGTAGGTGCAATTCACCCCAGTAGAGAATAATTCAGTATTCATGGATCTTCAGCTCTCACCCATAGACAGGACTTAATTGCCCCAGGCCACCACGTTCTTTCAGTTCCATGCAGGGTAAGCAATTTCCTGCTCAGATTCGCTCAAGACATAATGTCCTGTACTCATGAGACAATGAAGCTTTGTAGGGTATAATAACCTCTGTATAAAGCAAACAAAAAAAATCAAGAGACCTACTTACTTATCACCTCTAAAGCCTACCCGACCCAGACTCGTACATCGAGAACATGCATCAACTGAGCTATGTATACATTTGAATAAGTGGAAAGGACAAGTGTGACTTACCTGTAATAGGTGCCCAGATGTGCAGCAAGGAAGCAAAAAAGAGAGAAGAAGAAATATTAGCAGCAGATTCATGATGGATTTCAATCTAAATCCTGATCTCTAATATCATGTTCATCTGCATATGTGTCCTCAAACTGCATCCAGATTGATCCTGTAATGTATGTACAGTGACTGCACGAGCAGAATAGTGAGTGCAGCTCTAGAGTATAATACAGGATAGTCAGGATCATCAGGAAAGTCAATGTAGTCATGACGACCGCAGAATGTGAGAGCTCGGTATAATACAGTATGTAACTCAGGATCAGTACAGATAAGTATGTTGTACAGTGACTGCAGCAGAATAGTGAGTGCAGCTACTGGAGTATAATCAGGATGTAACTCAGGATCAGTACAGGATAAGTAATTATGTACACAGTGACTGCACCAGCAGAATAGTGAGTGCAGCTCTGGAGGATAATTCAGGATGTAACTCAGGATCAGTACAGAATAAGTAATTATTTACAAAGTGACTGCAGCGAATAGAGTACAGCTTGTAGCATAAACAGATGTAATCAGGACGTATAGGATAATAATATGTACAAAGTGACTGCCAGCAGAATAGTGAGTGCAACTCTGGAGGATATATGATATAACTCTGATCAGTACAGGAAAATTGTTGTGCTGCACCAGCAGAGTATGGAGTCTGGAGTATAACAGGATTTACTCAGGATCGTACAGGATAAGAATGTATACAAAGTGGACTGCACCAGCAGAATAGTGAGTGCTAGCTCTGGAGTATAATACAGGATGTAACTCAGGTTCCGTACAGGATAAGTAATGTATGTACAGAGTGACTGCATCAGCAGGAGAGGGAGTGCAGCGCGGGAGTATAATAGAGGATGTAACTCAGGATCAGTACAAGATAAGTAATGTATGTTCAAAGTGACTGCACCAGCAGAATAGTGAGTGCAGCTCTGGAGTATAATACAGGATGTAACTCAGGATCAGTATAGGATAAGTAATGTATGTACTCAGTGACTGCACCAGCAGAATAGTGAGTGCAGCTCTGGAGTGTAATACTGGACGTACCTACAAATCAGTACAGGATAAGAAATGTTTGTACACAGTGATTCCATACAGAATTTAACTCAGTACAAGAAAAGTAATATAAAGTATATACGATCTTACTCCACTATTTAAGTATATGAATTATATATATGTAGCTGCACGGGCATGACTATAGCTATAGCAGCCATAGTGACTGCTTTGGGGCCCAGAGGTTGAGGGGGCCCCACTCAAAAAGAAGATCATTGGTCGTTTTTGTAGTTTGTGGTTTTCTGCTCTCCCGCACTACTATATAGTTTCTCTGATATATGGCAGTATTGTTTAAACCTTTAGTTATTGCTTCTTATACTGCTGTCTTAGTTTATTCTCATTAGGTGATAGGGGCCCATCTTATTTTTGCATGGGGTCCTATGAATTCTACTTTCGCCCCTGTGTAGCTGAGATACCTTTTACCTATATTGATGCTTAAAACACATTGCTAAAATCCATTTTACAGAATACATTTACTCCCTCTTCATTGCCGTCACTCAGACCCATATATTCTCCTTGCATCCTCTGATTATTAAGTTTCAGAACACAAATCTTAATAAAATGTAGCTGTCTGCGTGGCTGTAGCAGCTAGACGTGGGCTGCAGCATCGCAGATTTTTTGGATCTACCTACTGAAGAGCCCTAATGGAATATGCTGCTTTGGCTTACAGGTAGAAATTGCATTAGCAATCCATTTTGTTCTTCAATCTGTAGTGTTTGTGACCGTGGCCATATCCTACTAAGATGAAGTACACAGTTTCTGCACCTAATTGAATAAGTCATTCTTAAAACCAAACTCCTTCAAGAATCTCATGTTATACACTGAGTAGACACTGCCTGATTCCTTTCAAACGGGAACATTAATAAGAATGTATTAACCCTTTAGCAACCAGATACCTATTTAGAGATTTTTGCCTTGTTATGAACTACGGGTGCTAAAATTTTAACTTCTTGAGCACCTAAATTATGTTTGGACTTTCCTGCTATCTATCTAGTCCATATAGCTTTTCTCAGATCATTTTGTTTAGCAATATTTGTTTTGATGTATCAGTTTTGTAAAAAAAAAAAAAAAAAAACCATATTAAATATATATATATATTATATATATATATATATATATATAATAAATATATGATAATTTCTAAGTCTTTAACCCTTTAACACAAACAAAAAAAAAATCTTTACTCTTAATTTTGTTCCTCCTTGCTTTCCAAAAGCCATAACTTATTTCTTTTTCCACCTACATAGACATATGAGGGCTTTTTTTTTGCGGGACAAGATGTACTTTCCAGTGGTGTTATTCATATTACTATAGAATATACTGGGGAACAGCAAAAAAATTCTAAGTGGGGCAAAATGTGAAAAAAAAATGCACTTGCGCCATGTTTGCGGGAGTTTTTTTTTTCAGATGATGTGTTACCTTTATTCTACAGGTTGATACGCATCCGCCAAAACCAAACATGTAGGGTTTCCGTTATGTTTTGGTGGTATAAAAAAAAATCCAAACATTTTTATATTTGAAATTTGTGCCGCGGCACCATTTTGTGCGACCAATAACTTTTTTGCACTAACACCAACGGACGTCAGTGAGGCTGCATTTCTTGTGGAATGAAGTGCACTTTTTATTGCTAGCAGTTTAGAATGCATGCGGCTTTTTTGATCACTTTTATTCCAATTTTTAAAGGACATGAAATGACCAAAAAAACACAATTTTGGCGTTTGGAATTTTTTTCTCTTCTACGGTGTTCAGCGTACGGGATAAGTGATGTTACATTTTTATAGATCGGACATTTTTGGATGCGGCATACCAAATATGTGTAACTTTTTTATTATTTTATTGTTTTTATTTGTAAAATTGTGAAAGGGCGGTGATTTAAACTTTTAATACTTTTTTTTTTTTACACTTTAAAACTTTATTTTTTTTTTTTTTTTAATTAAACATTGATTTACCCTATGGTGCTTCACCACTAGGGGGCGCAATCATTAATACAGCCTAATGCATTGCATAGACAATGCATTAGGTTGTACCAAGATGGCGTTTTCCCCACTTCCTGCTTCGGGATGGTAGTGGGGCAAACAGGAACATGGCAGTGATCTGAGCCTTCACAAAACTCTGCGCTGCCATGTTAGCCCATCGGGACTCGGCGATCTTATCGGTGATGTCCCGATCGGGCTGAAAAACGGTGCACAGCACTGTTTTTCATTCATTTAGACGCCGCGGCCATCATTGCCATGGCACCGCCCGCCTTTGCTGCAAGCGCCGGGTCTTAGCTGCAATTAGCCGCTAACACCCGGCGGCTGTGTAACAGGGTCGCGCTGCGATCCTGTCACACATCCCCGTACCACCACCATGACGTTCCCATACGTCAGGGTGGTTGAAAGGGTTAAAGGGAATGTGTCATCAAAAATGACTTATTGTTTAACTCACATTTTTATGTTCAACACATTTTTAAAGAATTTTTGGTTATATATTTTTTTTAATTTTCCATATCACTTTCAGTTATTTTTTCTGCAGTTTTCACTTTGGCCACTAAGCCTAATAACAGTCTGACACTTCCTGTTCTGTAGAGAATGATTCTCAGTTGTCTGCTCATTATCAGCACAAAGAGGGTCACACTGAAAGGAGACACCAGTGTGAATAGATAACACAGGATCCACCAGTCACAAGAGGAGATGTCGCAGTTCACCCTTTCACCTCTCTGCACAGTGACTTCTTCCCAGGTCATAGAGCATGACTAGAAAACTCTCCTATAGAAATCAATGGGACTGAGTCAGTCTTAAGGCTCCGTATGTGCATGAAGCTACTGTAAGGCATCTCTCTGACTGCTATTACAGCAGTACAAACAAGGCCTAGTGGCCGAATTGAGAACTGCAAGACTGAAGAATTATTAAAAAATATTGAAAGTGAGATGAAAAATAAAAAAAAAAACAACCAAAAATTCCTAAAAAATGTGTTTAACATAAAAACGGAACTTAAACAATGACTATTTTTTTGATGACACATTCCCTTTAATGTTTAAAGAATACCATTGTTGTTTTGGTTGTTTAGATATATCATATACTGGTATATTCTGATCTTATTTCCTGATTTTGTTTCTTGTTTACAGTGAATAGCTCCAACACATTATGAACATATGTTGACGCTATTCACCTTATATAAATAATAAGCAGTTTACAGTTAATATAACAGTTTAAATTTGGTGAGCCCTCAAAATAACACCACAGCATCAATGGCTAAACCGCTGGCAACAAAAGTGAGCACACCCCTAGTTGAAAATGGGAAAGTCGTGCCCAAAGTGTCACTGTTTTGTGTGCTAATACATTACTAAGTGTTAAAAAAAAATTGTAAAACAGTTCTCCCTTCAGGGGATTTAAAAAAGAAAATTAAAAAAAAAAAACAGAAAAAGTGTAAAAAAATGAATAAAAATAAATAATAAAATAAAAATAAATATTTAATAAAAAAAAAATTGTACAGATATTACACACGCAAAAAAACCTACACATATTATGTATCCACACGACCATAATAACCTGTAGAATGAATGTAACAAGTTATTAAGTGTGAAATGTGAATGGTGTAAAAAAATTGAAAAAAAAAAATTTTTTTTTTTTGATTTTTAAAAATTCTGCAGTTATTCATAAACGAATTAAAACTATCCCCCCATAAAGTACAACTTGTCTTGAATAAAACGAGGCCTCATCCAACTGCGTCATTGAAAAATTAAAAAAGTTACAACTGTTGAAAAGCGAGGAGGCAAAAACTAAAAAAATGTTCTGGTCATTAACTACTTTTCAGGTGTTCAGTTTAAGGGGTTAAAGTGAATAGCTCCATTATGAACATATGTTGGCGCTATTCACCTTATATAAATAATAAACAGTTTACAGTTTGTAAACTTGTAAATTTGGTGTGCCCTCAAAATAACACAACAGCATCAATGTCTAAAACGCTGGCAAAAAAAGTGAGTACACCCCTAAGTGAAAATGGGCAAGTTGTGCCCAAAGTGTCACTATTTTATGTTGCCGTCATCAGGGGCGTCACTAGACAGATTCATTCGGGGCACGAGCCCCGAATAAATCTGCCTGTGCCCCGAATGTCTACGGCTCCAGGCCGCTGCCGTGGGCCTGGAGCGCTCCTAGGTGCGGGCACTGCCCGCCGATCTCTGACTGCACGGCCGTTTCACAGCGGCCGCGCAGTCAGAGTCGGGGAGGAGGCAGGACGGATCGTTCCCGTCCTGTCTTCTCCCCTATTTGCACAGCGCTCACCGAGCACTGTACATACACCTCAGCGTCGCAGGTGGCGTGATGCACCACTTTCATCACCCCCCTGCGACGCTGAGATCCTCTAAGCCGGCAACTCTGCCGGCCCAGGGGGTCTCGGGTCCCGCGAGACGGCGTAAGTGGCGTGATGACATCACGCTGCTTACACCGTTCTCAAGCTGCAAGACCTGGAAGCGCGGACCGTGCTGAGGTGAGTAGGTTTTTTTATTTTATTTTTATTAGGCAGGGGGCATATTATATGTGGCAAAGGGGGCATATGTGGCAAAGGGGGCATATGTGGCAAAGGGGCATATGTGGTAAGGGGGCATATGTGGCAAAAGGGTGCATATTGTATGTGGCTAAGGGGGCATATGTGGCAAAGAGGGCATATTATATGTGGCAAAGGGGGCATATGTGGCAAAGGGGGCATATTATATGTGGAAAAGGAGGGCATATTACTTACTAAGGGGGGCATATTACCTGGCTAAAGGGGGCATATTACCTGGCTAAGGGGGCAGTAGCCTAGCAACAGGGGGCTAATAACTTGACTACAAGGAGCATATTACTGGCTACAGGGGGCATATTACTGGCTACAGGGGGCCAGTAACCTAGCTACAGAGGGCAGTAACCTGGCTACAGAGGGCAGTAACCTGGCAAGAGTGGCTAATAACCTGGCTAGAGGGGGCAACAACCTGGCTATAGGGGGCAACTACTTGGCTAAAGGGAGCTACAACCTGGCTATAGTGGGCTACTACCTGGCTATAGGGGGCAAATATTTACCTACAAGGGGGTAATTTTTACCAGTTAGGGCACTATAGATGGGGATTTTGTATAGAGATATGAAATTGTAGAGAAATGCTGATAAAATGAGGAGTCTAAGATGTTTGTTTTAAAAAATTTTCAGTGAAGAGTTGTGGACGGTAGAAGTCATCATGGCGTCTGAGACAAATGGAGAAGAAGAAGAAAAAGAGAACAACGCTTCAGAAACGTCTTCTGTGAGTCGCTAAATGTAACTTCAGTGTAATCACTTATATTTCTCCTGAGCCTACATACAAAGGTTTTTCTCTGTAAAAATACATCCGCTGTTCACAATGAGACAAAAAAAATTCCGTGTGAACCCAGCCCTTCTCAGAAAAACTTAAGAGCCCGAGCCTCGGATGTTTTGGGACCCTAGCAACGCCCCTGGACGTCATTATTTTTACTCCTCACATTTTTGTAAATGTTGTATTATATATGTATTGTGAGGGGGACCAGCAAACAGGTAGGCAGCGTGGGCTTCAGCGGACAGAGACAGTGACACAAACTTCTAGTTCAAGTCCAGGCGTTGCCCGGGTTTATTCAGCAGGTGCAAAAACACAAACAAAAACAAGCCTTAGCTTCAGGCAAACAGAAAATAAATACCTGCTCGGCTGAGCACTTACTAGACAAAGTCGTCCCTGACTAGTCCTTAATACAGCTCAGTATTCACAGCAAGGTTCTTTGCACGGGGTCTTTCCTCTGAGACACAGAGTATACAGCAGACTCCATGCTGGCCTGCAGACCCAGGCTTTATAGGCCTGAGTCCCGCCTCACCTGGGGCGTGGGAGTGGCCACCCGCCCTTCTCTTTGACCACTGCAGGAAAAGCCGACCCAGACCAAAAGCGGACTGGAACCGCTTATACCAAACATTTCAGTAACATATCATTTCTGACACACAAACTGTCGGCTTCCCTTCACCGAGACCAGGTTTCTCGGTGACACGCATTACTCCACATACTCCCCAAAGCCGCATAGGAGAGCAATTCTAGGAGAAAATATCCCATCAATAATGCCGCCTGTCACTGTCTCACATACCCTCCCCCTCTGTTCGAACCTGTGGGGTCGGACACTTTTAGTTACCAAACAGTGCGTTCTTGACAGTGCGTCAGCATTGCCCTGTAGTCTTCCTGCCCTATGCTCTACAGAAAAACTGTAATTCTGCAGTGTCAGGAACCATCTGGTAACCCTAGCGTTTCTCTCCTTTGCTTGGGACATCCAGGTTAGTGGTGAGTGGTCTGTGATCAACCTGAAATGGTGCCCCAGTAGGTAGTACTTAAGGGATTTGAGGGCCCACTTGATAGCCAAACACTCTCGCTCCACAATACTGTAGTTCCTCTCTGCGGGAGTGAGCTTTCCTACTTAAGTATGTTTACTGGGTGCTCTTCTCCGTCTACTTCCTGGGAAAGCACTGCACCCAGCCCTACATCAGACGCATCCATCTGTACAAAAAAACCCTTTTTAAAGTTTGGGGTGATCTATTATGGCCTTGTACAAAGGGCCAGTTTTATCACCTTTAATGCCCTCTTGCCTCTGGGTTCCAAGTGACCATAAACAGATTTACTATTTTTTGTCAGGTCGGTTAGTGGGGCTGCTATACTGGCAAAGTTTGGGATGAACCTCCGATAGTAACCCACAATACCTAAAAAGGCCCTCACCTGCCCTTTGGTTGTGGGTTGTGGCCAGCCCTGTATCGCATCCACCTTATTAATCTGAGGTTTGATAACACCCCTACCTATGATGTAACCCAGGTACCGGGCTTCTTCCAGTCCTAAAGCACATTTCTTAGGGTTTGCTGTTAGTCCAGCCTCCCTAAGGTAATTAAGTACGGCCTGCACCTTCGGTAGATGGCTGTCCCAGTCCTCACTAAAGATTATGATGTCACCCAGATATGCTGAAGCATATCGACGATGGGGCTTGAGGATGACATCCATTAATCTTTGGAAGGTGGCCGGAGCCCCATGCAAACCGCAAGGCAGGCAGACGTACTGGAACAGCCCATCCGGTGTAGCAAAAGCTGTCTTCTCTTTGGCTTGATCCGTAAGGGGAACTTACCAGTAGCCTTTAGTGAGGTCAAAAGTAGAAAAATATCTTGAATGACCTAACCTCTCAATTAGCTCATCGACCCTTGGCATTGGGTACGCATCAAACCTTGAGACTTCGTTAAGCTTCCGGAAATCATTACAGAAGTGCAACGAGCCGTCCGGCTTTGGGATGAGCACAATGGGGCTTGACCATTCACTCCGTGATTCTTCAATCACCCCAAGGTATAACATCTTTTTGACTTCCTCAGATATGGCCCGTCTGCGAGCTTCTGGAACCCGGTAAGGTTTCAAATGAACCCTTACACCTGGGTCAGTGACAATGTCATGTTTTATGACATTAGTCCTCCCTGGTACCTCCGAGAACACATCCTTGTTCCTCTGTATGAACTCCCGGGTTTCCTGCTTCTGAGACTTCGACAGGGACTCTGATACACACACCTCTGGGACTAGACTATGGGGAGTACTCACTGCAGCCAGGATCTCTCGGTCCTTCCAAGGTTTAAATAAATTAACATGGTACAGTTGCTCTGGCTTACGTCTACCGGGCTGGTACACTTTGTAATTTACTTCCCCCTCTTTCTCCACAACTTCATAGGGTCCTTGCCACTTTGCCAGGAACTTGCTTTCTAGGGTGGGAACCAACACTAGCACCCGATCCCCAGGGTTAAAGCTCCTTACTTTGGCGGACCTGTTATATACCTGCCTCTGGGCCTCTTGCGCCTGTTGTAAGTGTTCCCTAACGATGGGCATAACCGCTGCAATTCGGTCTTGCATTAGGGAAATGTGCTCAATTACGCTCCTGTAGGGAGTGGACTCTTGCTCCCATGTCTCCTTGGCTATATCAAGGAGTCCCCGTGGGCGTCTGCCATAGACTAATTCAAAAGGGGAGAACCCTGTCGAGGACTGTGGAACCTCGCGGACTGAGAACATCAAATATGGCAGCAGACAGTCCCAGTCCTTCCCATCCTTACTGACTACCTTTTTCAGCATACTTTTTAGTGTCTTGTTGAATCGTTCAACAAGACCATCCGTTTGAGGGTGGTATACGGACATGCGCAGATGTTTAATGCTCAGTAACTTGCACAATTCCTTCATGACCCTGGACATGAAGGGAGTTCCTTGGTCGGTGAGGATCTCTTTCGGAATACCCGTACGAGAAAACATATGGAACAGCTCTTTCGCGATATTTTTAGACGAAGTGTTCCACAAAGGCACAGCCTCCGGGTAACGGGTGGGATAATCTAACACCACCAGTATATATACTGATGGCCTCGTGCAGACTTTATTAGAGGGCCCACTAGGTCCATCGCAATCCTCTCAAAGGGTATTTCGATGATGGATAGTGGCACCAGGGGACTCCGGAAATGGGGCATCGGAGCGGACACTTGACACTCTGGGCAGGACTCACAGTACCGCTTCACATCAGTATACAACCCTGGCCAGAAAAACCTCTGAAGAATGCGCTCTCTGGTTTTTTCAGTGCCTAAGTGCCCTCCCAGCACATGTTTATGGGTAAGGTCTAAGACCATTCTCCGATAGGGCTGGGGTACCACCAGTTGCATCCACCACCTCCCCCTGGATTTTTGTCAACTTGGTACAACAGGTCTTGAGTGACTGCCATATGCGGATACACCGTATCAGCCCCTGGGTAAATGAGGCTCCCCATGTACCACCTTAACATTTTCCCTAGCTTTTACTAAGGTGGGATCTCGAAGCTGGGCTGTCCCGAAGTTATCCCGCGAGACCTCTAAATCAGGCATAGCAGCCCATTCCTCCTGCGCCTCAGACTCACCAGCCAGGACTGCTAGGGGAAAATTATCACAACCCTCTGTGGTCACCCCTACTGTTGGAGTCATAGCATCAGGGTCAAAAGTTCTGGGTTAACATGACATACCTTAACACACATTAACTTTTACAGTCGATGTTACATGTTTCTGCCACAAGTCCCAGAATAAAGGGAAGTCTCTCCCCAGGATCACTGTGTGCATGAGGGATCGAACCACGCCCACTTCATGAGAGGCCAGTCCGCAAGGAGTCTCTAGTTTCACGAGAGCCGTAGGGTACTCCTTGGTGTCCCCGTGGACGCACAGGACCCCATTCACACGTCCCGTGATGGATGTGGGGTCGATCAGGCTGGCATGCACCAGTGTGACTAGACTTCCAGAGTCCAGTAGAGCTGTTACTGGAAAGTCATTCACCTTTATCTGACAGAGTTGGTGATCAGTCTCCAATACAGACTCTGGAGAGCATACTGGCCGGGCAAACAAAGACCTCCGTCTAGCCGTATCACAGTCCATGGGCTCTAGTGTAAGGGGACAGTTCACAGCAACATTCCCAGGCCCACTACACCGCCAACATAATATGTGGCCTCGGTCCCCCCGAGGCTCTGCCCTTGCACGGACTGCCCAGTTGGGACCTCTCCTCTCTGCCGTATAATCTCCCTCTAAGCCACCGCCCCTTTGGGGCACTTCTCACCCCCTTGTGATATGGGACCGCCTTACCAGACATCCCAGGCGGTTTGCTGTTCCCAGGGTTGGAGCGTCTAGAAGGCCCAACTTGTAGCAAGTCCTCAGTGGCTTTATACCTCTCGACGAGGCTGACGAGGTGTTCGGCATCTTTAGGGTCCCCTTGTCCCACCCAGCGCTGGATCTCTGGGGACAACGACCAGATGACCTTGTCCAGGACAACCAGTTCCACCATCTGCGCAGGAGTCAACTCCTCTGGTCGTAGCCACTTTTTCACGAGGTGGACCAGGTCGTACATCTGGGACCTGGCTGGCAGGTGGTCAGAGAAGGTCCAGTTGTGTACACGTCGGGCCCGCACGTTGGTGTTTACCCCCAAGCGGGCCAGGATCTCAGCCTTTAACTTGGAATAGTCCTTGGGCATCCGGCTCGCTGAGGTCAAAATAGGCCTTCTGTGGTTCTCCGGTCAGAAAAGGCACCAACACCTCACCCAGTGGGGGCACAGGTAGATTCTCACGCTCAGCCACCCGTTCAAAGACAGCCAGATAGGCCTCGACGTCGTCTGTGGGCGTCATCTTCTGCAGGGACGTCTGTACCGTAGCACGGGTGGCAGGAAGTAAGCTTGACGTCCTCTGCACCCTTTGGGCCACGGCTTGGACTTGCTCCTGCCGCTGCCGGTTAATGTGCTGCTCCTGCAGGGCGAGACGATTGGCCTCTATCAGCAAAGCGTTTGTTTCAGCCTGCGCTTCGCATGGCCTCCTCGTGCACCTTCTGCTGGTGTTGCAGTCATCAGTTTGGAGGCTTGAGTTGGCCTGGATTAACTGTTTCAGCAGTTCATCCATGTTTGCAGACTCTGGTTTAGACACTGTTGCAGCTTTTACCCAGGACATGGGGAATTTCAGCAAAAAAGTCTGTCAAACGTGTGTATGTCTCTTTTGTGTTCGTTGCCCGCATCCCGAAGCACCATATGTGAGGGGGACCAGCAAACAGGTAGGGAGCGTGGGCTTCAGCAGACAGAGACAGTGACACAAACTTCTAGTTCAAGTCCAGGCGTTTTCCTGGGTTTAATTCAGCAGGTGCAAAACAAGCCTTAGCTTCAGGCAAACAGAAAAAAATACCTGCTCGGCTGAGCACTTACTAGACAAAGTCGTCCCTGACTAGTCCTTAATACAGCTCAGTATTCACAGCAAGGTTCTTTGCACGGGGTCTTTCCTCTGAGACACAGAGTATACAGCAGACTCCATGCTGGCCTGCAGACCCAGGCTTTATAGGCCTGAGTCCCGCCTCACCAGGGGCGTGGGAGTGGCCACCCGCCCTTCTCTTTGACCACTGCAGGGAAAGCCGACCCAGACCAAAAGCGGATTGGAACCGCTTATACCAAACATGTCAGTAACATATCGTTACTGACACACAAACTGTCGGCTTCCCTTCACCGAGACCAGGCTTCTCGGTGACACGCATTACTCCACATACTCCCCAAGGCCGCATAGGAGAGCATTCTAGGAGAAATATATCTCCCATCAATAATGCCGCCTATCACTGTCTCACAGTATATATTGTGGCAGAGTGACCTTAGGTGGTCTCATGCCTCGGCCACTAAGTGAGGTACAGCAGGTCTCGGTGGGGGAAGCCAGCAACTTTGGATCAGTAGCTGTAGGTTGCTGACACATGTAGCTAGTATGGTTGCTATGTGGTTATTATTGTCTATCTTTCCCAGAACGGCTATAGTGTTGGGTGGGAGACCATTCCCGCGTTACAGGACAGGCTTTTGGCTGGTCTCTGAAAGCCTGTTAACCCCTTAATGACATATGAGGTATGAGTACGTCATAGTATCGGCTAGGGGAATCGTAGTGGCACCATTCATTACTGCGATTGGGCACCCATGGCTTTCATTGCCACCATGTTTTCGATTTCCCTACTTCCAACCCCAGGCAGGAAGTAGCCACCATCTTTGTACACCCTGTTCCATGGTCTATACAATGCATTAGGCTGTATAAATGATCGAACCCCCTAGTGGTAAAGCACCCTCGGGGGACTCAAAGTTGAAGTAAAAAAAAAAAATTAATGAATAAAAAAATGTTTTAAAGTGTAAAAAGAACAAATGAAAAGTTCACATCACCCCCCTTTCAAATAAAAGAAATAAAGTTACACATATTTGGTATCGTTGCATTTGAAAAAAGTCCAATCTATTAAAATATAACATCACTTATCCCACACCCTAAACACTGTAGAAGAAAAAAAATCCAAATGCCAAAATTACATTTTTTTTGGTCATTTCACGTCCCCTTAAAATTGGAATAAATGTGATAAAAAAAAGTCACATGCATTCCAAACTGCTAGCAATAAAAAGTTCACTTCAGCCCGCAAAAAAGGATCCTTACTGACATCTGTAGGTGTTAGTACAAGAAAGTTATTGGTCGCAGAAAATGGTGGCGCCATGAAAATTTCAAAAGTAGAAAATGTTTGCAATTTTTTTACGGTGCCAAAACATAATGGAAACCCTACATGTTTGGTATTGCCGGATGCATATCAACCTGTAGAATTCAGATAACACATTATAATTACCGAAGATTGAATGACGTAAAAGCAAAAGACGTGCAAACATAGCACAAGTACATTTGTTTTCACATTTTGCCCTACTAAGAATTTTTTGCGGTTTCTCAGTATATTCTATGGTGATATGAATGAACCATTAGAAAGTGTATCTTGTCCCGCAAAATAAAAGCCCTCATATGTCTATGTAGATGAAAAAGGAAGGTGAAAAAAAAATAGGCCTTGATGTTAAGGGGTTAAAAGCCTGTTACTCAAGACAACAAGGGGGATGTAGAGCTGAGATGGCTCTGATTCCCCCCAACTGGAGAGAAGCCTGAACTCAAAGGAAATACCAATTCAGAAGCAGGTCAAATAAACAACTGTCACCATAAATATACCAAATATAAGCCAAAACAAAATGATGACTCAAAAATACTATAAAATTGTCAAAAATCCATAACAAACACATAATAAATTATAACAAATACTTTTCACAAAACCGACACAATGTTTTTAATCACAGCTAAAAAACAGTTAAAAATCATGCATAGTACAAAAAAGCAGGACAGTATGTCACTTAAAACACTGGGACAACAAACAAAATAAATCAACCACAGCTGGGCGGCGAAACGTACGTTGAGGCGGTTTGTGGACAGGTCGCATGTCTTTTATTCCTGGGCAATATAACTTTACATTTGTAATTATATTTTTACGATTCAATATTATTTTCTGTAGTGCATCTGCTGTATATTTATGTCACTTGATATATTACTATTGTAATTTCTACTTTGAAGCATTGTGGTTGATTTATTTTGTTTGTTGTCCCGGTGTTTTAAGTGACATACTGTCCTTTTTCTTGTACTATGTATGATTTTTAACTGTTTTTTAGCTGTGATTAGAAACATTGTGTCAGTTTTGTGAAACATATGTGTTACAATAAAGTTTATTATGGATTTTTAACAATTTTATATAGTATTTTTGAGTCATCATTTGATTTTGGTTTATATCTGAAATCAAAGGAGTCTGGTAGGAAAAACTGGTGGTTACTGTGGTTTGTGATGCTGCCCATTAAAGGGGTCAAGGGAGCTTGACAAAGGGGGCGTACCCCAAAACGTCATTCTGTTCGTTCACTTTTTCCTACTGCCCGAGTGAACAATGTGTGTCTACTGCTTGTCTTAAAATGGACTTCCAGCATTTGTAATGCAAGAGTGAGGCTATGCTGCTAACAGACTGAGCTAGCCAGCCGGGACAATTTGCTTTACGAGCCCTGTTTGAGCCGTCAAAACCGCAAGTTACTTTTTTGTACAGCGTAAATCTGTAATGTATTACCTATTAGATTGTTATTATAAGTCTATGGATAATTAAAAGAAGGCTTTTATTGCTATAAAAGATAGCTATTTTTTTTCACCTACCTGTTTCATTATAGTCTGATGCATGAGGCTGGGACCTCGCGCTGTGGGTGTATACTTGCGGTACTAATTTAAGGTGCACTTTTTGATCTATCATTAAAGGGGTTTTGCCACGATCTCATTTCATATCTCCTGCATACAGCTCTTCAGCTCTGTGTTCTCAGAAGGGGGCGTGTGTGATTTGCTTGAATTGCATATCATGTGACCCAGCAGGATGACATCACCAGGCCTTTCCTCTCTGTAGTCAAAGAAAGGTCTGTTTATGTATAGCATTGTGAGTAGCTGAGAGGTAACGTTTTTGCCTCACAGCACAAGCGTCCTAGGTTCAAATCCCTGCAGGAACCAAACCTGTGTTTTTGTTTTTTTTTCTCTTTATCAACGCACAGACCCTATTGAAGTTTCTTTTTTATTTATTTGCACTGTTTGACTAATTACTAAGGAGTACAGGGGACAGGAGTAGAGTGACAGCACCTGGGGGTTGAACAATCAGTAGCTGCCTGAGAGGAGAGGTGATGTCTGAGCATGTCTGACCAGGACTGAGGAGCTCTCATCACTGGTCGTATCACCTGGAGACCAGCTGTAAACAATGGATCTCTAAAGGAGCAGCTACAACAAAAACGGTGCAGAATTTTTATTAATAATGAAAGGTGAAAATGTTTGTAATTTCATTTTCAAGCTTCCCACCTCAATTTTACTTCGTGGCAAAACCCTTTTAAGTCCACATCACATTAGAGAGAGTTCTCTGCCTATATATGTATTTAGTGGCCAGGCGGCCGAGGATTTCATTTATTTTTTGTGTTATGTTCGGTTCTGTAACCTGCTTGACTAATAAAGCCGGCTGAGATTAGATTTAAAAGAAGCCTCATTGTCAGAGAGATATATTCGTGCCAATTCCGCTCACCAAAGTGCTGATCCCAGATGTTTATATATTTAAATCTAAATGTTAATAATAGTAGCGACCTTTAATTATATAGCAACAATATATTCTGCAGGACCATACAAAGGTCTATCTCTTCCCGCAGCATTCCTTTTTAACCCCCTGCCTTCCAAGAGCCATGACTTTTTATTTTTCTGTCTACATAGACACATGGGAGCTCGTGTTTCGCAGGACAACATGCACTTTTTCATGGTTCCATCATCTGTGCTAAATAGAATACTGGGAAGCAAACAAAAAATTATTTGTGAGATGGAACGTTAAAAAAACCCCAACATAATTCGCCATTTTGTGGAATTTTTGTACTATTCTCCTGATATTGAATTGTCAAGAGTTTTCATTAGGTTTTACTACTTTTACTTTTATTTTTTTTTAAATTTGAGTTGAAACATCATTTTTTCTTGACCAATAACTTTATTTTTTTTTCTCATTCCCAGATGTAATTGAGGGTTCTTTTTTTTTGAAAAATTAATGAATGAAATATTTTAAAAATTGAACTTTATGAATTTGGAAATTTAAAAATTTTGGCAAAATTTTTTCATTATTATTTTACTTGTAAAATGGAAAAAATGGGGAAATTTTTAAACCCTTTAGTATTTGTTCTTTTTAGTTCTCCTAGAGAACACTAGGCGTACTTGTACATTTTTTCTGCAATATACTTGTAACTTTCTGCAAAAAATGTACTGCAAACGGTTTAGCATACCTTTTCCCACTAAAACCCCTTGTGAAATGGGAGGAATAATATGCAAGGAAGCCTTAATTAATTTTATCTTGTATGTGTGGGTTCAAAAAAGGTGTCTGGTGTAGATAGAAACAGAGTATCCTGGGGAAACCCAATAAAAAAAGGGAGTGACTATAAATTTCAAACCAAAACCTAATTGGGAAAGACAAAAAGAAATAGTATCAATTTTACAGCCGATTTGGGCGGAAAAATCAGTACCTCCAATTAGCCATTGTGCGGCTACAGTGTTGATCCAGAGGAAGGCAAAAACCCCAACAGATCAACGGGTTATTCTCCATAATCCTGGGCACTAGAACTTGTTCATTTTTACATCAAAAAAGTCCCCGGGACCCTTCTCCGAACCCGGTCACTAAAAATTGTAATATTATTACACTAGAAATGTATCCAGACCCTTCCCCCAGAATCCGTCACTATAACTTTTAATTATTACATCTAGAAATTATCCAGACCCTTCTCCAGAACCTGGTACTATAACTTGTTTTATTATTACATCTAGAAAGTACCCAAACCCCTTCCCCAAATCCGGTCACCCTAAACTTGTTATATTAACACTAAAAAAGTCTCCGGACTTTTCCAAAACCCCTGGTCCAAAAACTTGTTATTTTATTACATCTAGAAATGAACCCCAACCCTTTCCCCCAGAATCCTGGTCCTAAAAACTTGTTATTTTTATTACATCAGAAAGATCCAGACCCTTCTCCAAACCCTGGTGACTAAACTTGTTATAAAATTACATCTAAAAATGTATCCAGACCCCCCCAAATCCGGCACTAGAACTTTTATTTATTACATTTACAAATGTACCAGACCCTTCCCCAGAATCCTGATCACAATAATATTGTTATTTAAAAATCTAGAAAGTACCAGACCCTTCCGGAAACCTGGTCACTATAATTGTTAAAAATTACTCTAGAAAGTATCCAGCCCTTCCCAAAAACCTGGTCACATAACTTGTTGAAATTTTTACATCAGAAATGTATCCAGCCCTTCTCCAAATCCTGGTCACTATAACTTGTTATATTATTACATCTAGAAATGTATCCGACCTTCTCCAGAACCCCATCCCTAAACTTGTTATATTATTACATCTAGAAATGTACCGACCCTCTCCAAAAACCGGGTCACTATAACTTGTTATATTTTTACATCAGAAAGTATCCGACCCTTTCTCCAAACCGGTGACTAAATTGTTATATTATTACATCTAAAATGTTCCAACCCTTTCCCCCAAATCCGGGCACTAGAACTTGTTATTTTATTACATCAAGAAATGTATCCAGCCCCCTTCTCGAAAATCCGGTCACTAAACGTTTTATTATTACATCTAGAAATGTACCCAAACCCCTTTTTCCCAGAACCCGGGTCACTAAATTTGTTGTATTTTACACTAAAATTACCCGCCCCTCCCGAACCGGTCACTATAACTTGTTGTTTTATTCATCTAGAAATGTATCCGACCCTTCTCGAGAATCCTGGTCACTATAACTGTTATATTTTTACATCAAAAATGTATCCAGCCCCTTTCTCCAAAATCCTGGTCACTAAACTTGTTGTATTTTTAATCTAAAAATGTACCAGACCCTTCCCCAGAACCTGATCACAATAAATTATTATATTTTTAATCTAACATGTATCCAACCCTTCTCCAAAAACCCTTCACTAAAATTTTTTTAAAATATTACATTAAAATTATCCAGCCCCTTCTCCAAATCCTGGTCACTAAAACTTGTTAATTATTACATCTAGAAATGTACCCAAACCCTTCCCCACAATCCCGGTAACTTTAAACTTTTATATTATTACTCTAGAAATGATCCAACCCTTCTCCAGAACCCCGGTCACTATATCTTGTTAATCATTATTTTCTAAAAAAATGATCCAGACCCTTCCCCCGAATCCTGGTCACTATAACTTGTTATATTATTACATCTAGAAATGATCCAGACCCTTCCCCAAATCCTGTCACTAAAACTTGTTTATATTTACTCTAAAATGTATCCAGCCCCTTTCCCCAAACCCTCACTATCTTGTTTTTATTATAACACTAGAAATGATCCAGCCCTTCCCCAAATCCGGGTCACATAATTTTTTTATTTATACATTAGAAATGTATCCAGCCCCCTTTTCCCCAGAACCCTGGCACTAAACTTGTCTATTATTATATCTAGAAATGTACCCAGACCCTTCTCCAGAACCCTGGCACTAAAACTTGTTTTATTTTTACTCTAAATGTATCCAAACCCCTTCCCAAATCCTAGTCATTATAACTTGTTATATTATTCATCAAAAATGTATCCAACCCTTCTACAGAACCCGGGGTCCTAAACTTGTTATATTATTACATCAGAAATGTAACCATACCCTTCTCCCGAATTTTGGTCCAAATCTTTTTATATTATTACATCTAAAAAATGCCCAACCCTTCTTCGAACATGGCATTTAAACTTGTTTTTTTATTACATCTAGAAATGTACCCTAGACCCCCCCCCAGAATCCGGGTCACTTAAAATTTGTTTATAATTACTTTTTAAAATGTACCAAACCCTTTCTTTAGAATCCCGTCCTAAAACTTATTATATTTTTACATCAAAGGATGTCTCCAACCCTTCCCCAGAATCCGGTCACAAATTGTTAATTTATACTAAAATGTATCCAGCCCCTTTTTTCAAATCCTGGTCACTAGAACTTTTTTAAATTTTTACATCAGAAGTCCCCAAACCCCTAATCCAAATCCGGGCACTAGAATTGTTACATTATTACTTTTGAAAGTCCCAGCCCCTTTCTCCAAATCCTGGTCACATCACTTTTTTATATTATTACATCTAGAAATTATCCGCCCCTCCCCCAAACCTGTTCACTTAACTTGTTCATTAGGACATCTAGAAATTTTACCCAACCCCTTCACCTGAACCCTGGTCACTAAATTTTTTTATTATGACACTAGAAATGATCCCCCCTTTCACCTGAATCCTGTCATATAATTTTTTTTATTAAAATCTAGAAATTATCCAGACGCTTTTTGATCTCTGTTAGTGATTTTCACCATGATTGTTCCTCGGGCAGAGGGTTCCAAGCTCCGCTCTTTACGTAAAGAATCCTTTTCTATGGCTATCAAAAGTTTTTTCCTTAGACTAGGGATCCCTTTTTTTTTTTCTGGTTGTGGCTGATTTGTGGCTTGGTTCTTTTTTGTAAAGCCAGTGGGGCACATTTATAATGAAAATAGTGCCAGAATTCTGGGATACTTGCTTTACACCACATTTATTATGACAAAAGGGGCGTGACCTTGGTAAAAGGTATGTGGTGTGGTGACTTTGGTTGGCAGAGAGGGGGAATTTGTGCATATCAGAACATATCGCAAGCCTACATCCGGGAATACGTCCCCCATCACCTAGCTTTCATTTTAGGGGACCTCAATCCCCTCCCCCTGGGGGAGACAATTAGGGGAAAACGCAATTTTCTCCTCTGCCAGATTTCATAAAAAAATCCAAACAAATACAGAGTAGATTGCAATCCAGGCGCTACCCAGATTGGGTGTTAAGAAGAGCCAATTCTATTGTAGAGAATAGATCTCGAGAAGAACTCTTATCTACAAAAAATACCACTAAACAGAAGGGGAGCAAGCATTTGGTTTTAAGCTTGGATCACAGCCATCAATTTCATCATATCAACAAAATTATTTCGAAGTATCTTCCAATTTTGGAAGAAGATCCAACTTTGGAATCTATTCTTTCTTATGGGTACAGGATTGTGCCAAAAAAGCCCAAGACGCTAGGGACATTATTATCCCCCAATTTAATTAAATCAAGTGATAAGGTACCTACATGGCTAAAATTCTGTGGCTTCTACAGATGCTGGGGCAATCCTTGCCGTACGTGTCAATATGTACATCCTACAAGATCGTTCTCAATTCTGAAGGCACTAAAACATTCCCAATAAGGCAATATATTAATTGCAACTCGTGCTATGTGGTCTATCTAGCCACTTGCACGACATGCAATGTGCACTATATAGGAAGTACGTCCCGAAAATTAAAAATACGTATCTTGGAGCATCTTAATGATACAACTACTAACTCCCCACGTAATCGGTCGAGCTTGTCAATGCACTCTGGGGAGGTTCATGAAAAAGACTGTGGAAGCCTACGGGTCATAGGTATAGATCGGATTTTAAAACCCGCTAGGGGAGGGGATTTAAAACATCTTCTTCATGATCGTGAGGCCTACTGGATACTCATGCTTAATACATCTCAACCCAGAGGCCTAAATTCAAGGAAAGAAATTATGTTCCATTATTAGGCAGGCTCAAGAAAAATTGGCCCATATTTTTGGGCAGCACATTAGCTCATTCAAACTCCTTGGGTGAAAGTTATTAGACCAATCATTCCACAATCACATATACTTTATTCTAATAATATATAATAGGATTATTACTTAAGACTGAGTAATTAGAATCAAAATATGTTTATTAATAACATGAATTGCAATGTAGGATTCATCGTTTCTCATGTGGTTTAGTTTAAGTTTATTTCTATTTTAGTCTGTATCACCTGGGTCTGCGCTGCTCTATCTGTGCATCGTGCTCCGTGTGATAAAGTATGGTATAGGCATGTCTGCGACAGGTCCGGGTTTTTGACGAACGCCTTGCGCATGATTGGTTGCCATCTCTGGTATTTCCAGATGCCGTCGGCCAACGCAATACGCATGTGCGAATTTTTGCCAGTTTCGGCCTCAACAGGCAGATCTGCGCAGGTCCGGTCGTCATTTCCGGCCCAGCAGTTCACAGGATATCTACCGGAAGTCACGATGCCGACGAGCACCGCGAACATCAGGTGTGTTTGATGTTTTTAGAATTATTGTGTATATATAAGTAGACACATTGTGCTGTTTAGATGTCTATGAGTAAGGGACCGCAGTGTCCCGAAACGCGTCAGATTCTACATTGAAAATTTGGATGTTATCGGTTTTAATGAGTTTCCAATAAAGAAGCTTTTTTCTACGCCAGACGTTCCGTTGCTGTGCTGTATCCTTCTCCTGCTGTGGTGGAAAGAGTACATGGTATACCATGCAATGCTGCAAGCCAACTAATAGAAGATATACATTTCGACTAGACAATCTACACCATTGCTACATTTATCAAAATATTGCTAAATGTGATGCATTTTAAGACTGTCTAGTCTAAATTTCCCGTCTAATTTAAAAAAGATTTATAAAACTCTCCAATAGTAAACTGAATTTGGATATCATAGGACCCCTATTTCTGTGACAACAACCTGGTGATTTTAAAGGGGGTTTTCGCCAAGAAGAAAGTTTTTTCACAAACGGGCTGATCTCCCTTGGGGGGCCTGAAAAAAAGGGTGTTTAGTTTCTGTGTTTAAAAAAACAAGTACCTCCCGGGATGTCCTCCCTCCCCCTCCCATGCACCCTCCGGGCTGTTACTCTCTCTTTTGAGCAAAAAATTGTTTTGCTAACCACGAAAAACTTATTGTGCACAAGCTAATGAAAATTTTATTTCTCCCCTATTTGCTCAAGAGAAGATAAGCCCGCGGCACCTTGTTTTTTCCTTTATTCCTTTAATGGGAGAGGGACGGGGGGGTGAGAAGAGTAGGGGCATCTGATTTTCTCATATAATTTCATTACAACCAGTGGACTCTCTATAAAAAGTTACAAATCTTTCTCCCCCAATCCCTTTAAAACTTGTTCTGTTCCCTCCCTAGATAAAAGTCAAAAAAAACCCCAAAGGGGCCAGATCAGCTCCTGGGCAGCTCCTGGCGATCTAATGTAAACTGTCAGGGGAAACCCAAGGCGTAAAAGGCTTTGTCTCAAGGCTTCACTTTTTTTATGACATATATTTAGAAAAGGGTTACCCCTTTTTGGAGGATCCCCCTCAAATTAATCTGCAAAACCCTTTAAAGGGGTATTCTTACCACACCGACTAGCTTTAAGCATGAAGGTAAAAGTAAATACAGACTGTTACCAAATACATTGCTGTTCTAATTTTGCTTTTCATCTCCTGCTTGTGTACACAAGGTTCCCTGGGCTACCAATCACCTCTCTCTGCTCTCATTTCTCCAGATGTTGTGGCTGACACTGGTGACATCATCTGCTGGTTTATCAGCTCAACGACGGTTATCTATTCTCGGGGAAAATTTAACCTTTTGGGCCCGAATTTTTTTTCCTTTTTGTTTACACCCCTTTTTTACAAATGTCCTTCTAACATTCAGCTAAATAGCAACTGAAAAGTCAGTCATGCTCTAGAAACCCCCCACAGCCTTAAACGAAGTGTGAGTCCAGAAATGGCTGTGGCTCTGTGAAACAGCATGGTGAGAAAACCCTTTAAGTAACCAATATAACTGATGTGTGTTTGCCAAGACTGAGGGACTCTGGCATGTACTGCAGATGGCTGTAAACGACGCTTGATCGGTGACTGGGTGGAAGCAACACCAATGTTTATTCAATGTCCTGTTTGTAGTGATAAACTATTCCTGTCTTTTCTGTATGGTGTCCGGAAATCACAAACAGCAAAGCATCTTGAGCAGAGGCCTATTAAACTCTTACATTAACGATAACATTGGCTCCAAACCACATCCTGAATGTGTAGGGCACGTGGTGGTTAACAGGTTAATACCTCTCCTTCCATTGGAAACCTTGGCCAATTCTGACCACTTGCCAAGGGTATTATAGTAGAGGGCCCCTTTTACATGGAGCTGCTAATCTGTGTGGTATGGAGACTGCAATTAATCAGCATGCAGGAGAAGACCTTGTTGATGTATGCTACCTTCAATAATTTATTATTTTGACTTACTCTTTACACTTGAGCAGACTTGTCTTTACAGCCGTAAATACAGCCAGCAGGCAGTGAGCAGAAGCAATTGGATGGTGACAGTAATTACGTTGCCTGGATTCAAATTAAAATAGCTAAACATTAAATGAGACGGTTATCTCAGATAGTCCGTCCGTAGATGAGGAGCTCCATAGATCCTATGTGCCTGGGTAATGTCTTCATTTAGTGACAGGGTAAAGAACGTGGCTCATTTCATGTCTAAGTCACAAGCTTCAACTATATTGGGCTCTATCCAAAAGGACACTTATTACTGTTATTATGTAATGTTCTCTGTTAAGCTGAATTTCTGTATTATTAAAGAGAACCTATCACATAGATTATGCCCCCCTTGCTGAGGGCAGCACAAGCTATTGTCAGACCTGCTGTTTCCAGCGCTGTGTCCCTTATTCTGTAAGATGCTGGAGTTTTCGTGTAGTTAATGCTCAAATCCGCAGATTTCAGCCAAAAGAGTCATTCGAAGAGTCCTTCAAAAAGTCAGTTTTTTTCAAACCCGGCCAATCGGAGGCTAGCCCCGCCCACCTCAACTGACAAACCTATTAGTTTGAATAGGTAGAAACATGTGAATAACTGTCAGTGGGTGGGGATAACATCTGCTCATTAATAAGATTTGACCGGTAAATGCTCTAAAACTGCAGCATCTTACAGAATAAGGGACACAGTGCTGGAAACAGCAGGTCTGACACTAGCTTGTGCTGTCCTCAGCAAGGGGGGCATTTACTATGTGACAGGTTCCCTTTAAGTAAACCTTGCTGAATGTGGAAAAACAAAGACTATTTAGCAAAGTGAGAGGAATAAAAATCTATATGTTCATTGGTGGAACTTGGTGTCCCCAACATGGAACTCTATGGAGGGATGGGAAGGTCTGTTTGACTTGTAGGAAAAAAGAGTGGCATGATTGTAGGGTGGAAACATTTGGAGGATGGTTTACATTGATGAGAAATAGGATGAGATGCTAAATTCCCCATTATTCAGTAAATTTAATGGCCTTAAGTTTATTTTTTCATTTTGTTTAATAGGACCCCCTTTTATATTTCAGAAAAAAAAAAAATAAATGTCTGAATACCCCAGCAAGTATTGGGTGAGAGGTTCTATCTTTTAGGCTATGACCGGAACATGGCCGCCATCTTGAAAGACGTTATTTTGAACCCAGGGAATATTTTTCTAATGGTAAAGTGGTCATGTGGCATAAAAAAGAAGGCCAGAATTGTCTCAGAATATCTCTTGTGATTCAAAAGTTATCAACACAGAAAGTTCCCATTGCTCAAGTCATAATGATTAGATCCAACATCTTCAGCTCTGTGTTCAGCACCAGGGACAGCACATTGAACAGTTGTGTTACACAAACGAAAATTTTATTTATATAGATAGATAGTAGATAGATAGAAGATAGATAGATAATAGATAGTAGATAGTTTAAAAAGTTGGGGCCCTAGGGCTTTGGTTGAAACGGATGAACATAACATTTCTTTACATTTTTTTTAAAAATGAACAAAATGGCGATCTTTTTTTCCAAATGCACATGTCCAATTTTCAACTTTTTGATTCCCTTTTAAAAAGGGGGCGTGATGGCAAAATTCACAAAATCAGTCTGATCCCCGAAATACCCAAAAATTTAGGGGTTAATTTTAATTGGGTTTAAACTGTCCTCCTCATCCTGCTGTTTATTGACATCATAGACCAAGACAACCCTTACAATTGATAATACATCATCATTGCGAGGCTTCAAGCAGGATGCTCTCAGACAAAGTGGCCACGAGCTTGAGAGTAACCCGTGTCATTATCGGTTGTTCAGAGTAAGAGAGACGGGAAAAGGCACAAAAGGCAAAAAAGGGACTTCCTTTGGGTCCTCATCACTATGACCGCTAATTGTAAAAAAGCCTGTAGAACCCAAAGATGAATGGCACACAATTCCAAAACAGGTTAAGGGAGGTGAGAGGACCCAATGCACATCAGACCCCTTCATATTATTTACTTGTCTGAGTACCTAACCTGGCTGATGCATTGCGCTCTCCTCGACGTCTCCAGCATTGTCGGTGGACATAATTGCTGCTCAAAATGAATCGACTTTCAATGAACAGCATGAGGACCATGGTTCTCAACCAGGGAGATGCTCCCGGCCCGCAAAAGATGAAGCCTTGCTGGTGATGTGGTCAGTTTGTCCCTTAAAATTATTGGGTGATTCAGGGATCAAACATCTGCAGGGAATTTTGCCATTAAGCTCCTTGTTCAGCAAGTTGTCCAAAAAGTACTGAAACACTGAACAGTTGGAGATGTGCATCTAAAGAGATGATCTCATTTATTGCATTAAAACTGATTTTCAAGAAATTTTATGTTCACTCTGAAATTTCAACCAAAAGTCAAATATCTATGACTTCTTGTCAGTAGTATATATATACTCACACACACATATATGAGTGTGTGTATGTATATGCATAACATTAGCCAGCGATCAATGCAGAGGTGGAGATTAGTCAGAAAGAACAAAATAAAGGTCATAAATAGGTAAATAAAATAAGAGCACCACCGGCCAATGGGACAGAATCAATAGTTAGAATGCAGTAACGAGTGAGGTGATCATATAATTGCCTACAGGTGGCACTAATCGAGTCTGACAAGGGCTCCTGATTCTCAGTAATCCATTAACCGTGTCTGACAGCTAATAACACCGCTAGGGGATGACATCTAGAGCAAAGCACAATCACCATTAACCAGAATTCCAATTCATTTTCCACATCATTGTTTGAAAATATATCTATAGCGTATTTTATATGCAAGAGGAAAATGATATTAAGAAAAACAAATCAAAAATGGGATAGATGATATATATGAGGAATAGCTATATAGAGTTGTGCAATGCATGCAAAACTAAAAAGATAGCAAGAAACAATGTAAATTGTACTTGCTACTTGTACAAGATAAAATAGAAACAATGTCAAATAATACTTATTTTATTAAAATTGCATTAATTCAATTTTATTAAATCAAAAATTAGTGTATTGCCCATACCAACTGAACAAAATAAATCATCCAAATTCTCCTATTCCTCTTTGCCCAAAAAATGTGGCCAATTTTGCAATTGCCAGTCCTTCAATGTATCCTTCGATCTAAATATCCTAGCCTCTATAATTAAGAGGGGTTGTTGATCATTAAAAATTCCTCAAACAAAAGTTAGGAAAGTAGTAAATTAATTAGCTTTGTGATTGCAATTTGTGTCAAAATCAAATTTGCGATAGTGTTTCAATTTTGGTCAGCCCGAATTAAATTTTAACAAAAAATGTTTTCTAACCTTAACTGTAACCTTAAGTTGAGGTTATAGTTAGGGTTGTTTGACCTTTATATGATTAACCTCTCTGCTTTTAGTAGCATGTCATGTTAGGATAGTTGAAAAGACCCAGTAGCTCTGTGGAGAGGTAGGCTAGCATTAAAAACCCTTATGGTGCTGGCTGCTACCATTTTCAGTGCTCTTTTATACATTGAATTACCAGAGACCTCTTGGATAAGCCGTTGACCCTCACATCAAGCATTTCTTCGAATCAACAGGTGAGCTGGCCGGATCATCTTTTTTTCTAAAAAACTCAACTTATCCCTAATCCCAACTTAGGGTAAAGAGTTACAGTTCACAATATATAATACAATATCAGCAGCACTCTAGAAACACTAAAAAAAAGTCAAAGAGGACATAAGAATTTTTGGAAAAGCATTTCTGCTAATATGAAAATATAAAAAAATTTGAGGTTCTTAGTGTACATTTTTGATCAAAACTGTAAAAGCCAACCTACCGCAGCAAGGTGACCGCAATTCTGGTGGGAACCTACACTACATGTTACCTCTCTCTGTGTCTGTTCCGACCTCCATATTTCAGGGTTAGAAGGTTCCTGCTATAAACCTGATCTGATTAACGAACCTGTGCAGGTGGGTGGAGTGCATAGTCAAAGCTGGGGACTACCACTTCCCCATACAAACAGTTCAAATACAAAATCTGTTTAGTACATCCGTTTTGAAGAAATGAAAACAAATGTGCTAACCAGATTGTGTATTTTGAGGGTTAAACATGGGACAGAATAAAAAAAATTGAGTTTGGTACATCCCAAACCTCATTGGTTATTATGCAAAACAGCAACACAAGTTCCTCCACTCTCCCTCTATTATATACTTCAGCAGAACATAAGTACTGTTTCTTACTAATGAAAACTCGTTAGCCTTATTATTATTTATAAGGAATATATACTGTAACTTCTTCATTGGAGATTTCCTCCAGCATGTGATATGCCTCTCCTGATGTCCAACGTGGTTGTTAAGTGAGAATCCAAATAGTTGCTTGGACTTTACAACAAACCTGCAATGTTTCAGAGGTCACGCCTTCTTTTGTCAAGCGTGTTAATAATCAATTAATCACCATTTTAAACCATGTGACTTTTAACCAAATCCTATCCTTAAAAAATGGATATAATTATACTTAAAAACATCTGCAAGTCTTAATATACCACCAAACAGTGACAGATGTGTGCAACACCAAACATAATATAAAAGGTGGTGCTCACCCTACTTATCCCCACAGCAGATCAGTAAGGTGAGTACTCCCCCTTTACTC